>JZKD02S0122733.1:293940-319238 GCA_000966675.3 Picea glauca
ATATATTGAAAGATAATTCATTTTCCTATATTTCATCTTTTTACACCATATTCAAATTCATTGTAAAAATATATTGAATGATCCCTCCAAATTAACATATTGTTGTTTTTCTATGTTTTAATTACGTTAACACATTATAAAATACCATAGTAAAATTTTACATACCATATTTTCAAAATATTAAAATTAATAAAAAAATTATTAACATTTAAAATCACATAAAAAAATATTTAAAGAATAAATATACAAAACCATTTTAACTTTTGATCAAAACCTATGTTTCCTAATATATCAAGGACTAATATTACACCGATATACCTCAAAACCTCTTGTTAAAATTATAAAAAAATATAAGACATGGACTAATAATACACCAACAACACACCTCAAAACCTCTTATTATACGACCTTCATTTGTGTGTTGAGTGTATATTACTTCACTTTGACTTAATTTTTTTTTTTAAACAACTTAATATTAAAGTCATTCTTTTTTAATATAAAAAATATTTTTTTTTATGAGATTGGGCATTGATTATATATTACTTTAATTTGATTTAAATTTTTTTTTGTAAACAACCTAATCTTAAACATAAGAAATACATTTTTATTTTATTTTTTAATATAAAAAATAATATATTTTTCTAAGATTGGTCGTTGATGTGTTTGGTACTTTTATTAGATCCTTCACGTGGTATGAAGATTTATATTAATTAGGAATTTAATATCCCGTGAAATCCTTCACGTGTTACAACTCCTCATACACAACCCACCTACGTTAAGAATTTCTCCCTTTAGGTGTTACATCTCATACACAACTCAATTACATTAAGGATTTCTCCCTTCACATGTTGTGTTACATCTTATACACAACTCACCTACGTTACAGATTTTACCAAATATAATAGTTTAAAAAATTGTAAAACAACCACGTACAACCCTATTGGTTGCACTAACACCCATATTAATTCACTACTAACATTGTGTTGAGATCAATCCCTGTTTTCAAAATTTCCCTCCCCTTCTCTATTTTCCCAACTCCTTTTGTCCTTTTCTTTTCACATCATGAGTTCGACCGACCACCACATTATTCTATACTTAACCGTTTTTTGCAGTTGTGGGTTTCCAGGTTGGCGGGTTTCAAGATTTGATATCCCTAGTTCCGTGAACTACATTTTGTACCTGAACGATCCACAATCTATATTTTTTCCATTCGATTTCCTGAGCTCCTAAGGTATCTCATCCCCCCTATGATCATTCCGACCGACTGCTTTACAACACTTAGCCAATTCTTAACCTTTTGCAACGACGGGTCTGCGGGTTCACAAAAGTCCCAAATGCTATTTTCTTTCATCCGTCCCCGCCACCTTTTTGCTATTCCCAAGACACATTTAGTATGTTTTAATGCTAATAACTCATCATGCAGGTCCCGTAAATATTTTCATTAATAGGTGAAGGGCTCGAGGAATTTCCTCATTAAACCACATTAAAGCATGATTTGTGGAAGATTATATATTATCTCTCAAGTGCTTGTTTCTAATATTATCTGGATCAAATGAACGCTCTCATCAACTTATGGCAACAACAGTTCAACAACATTTCTGTGGAGATACTTTGAACATTTTTAGACGAGAGGATTATAATTTTTAGTGGTCCAGAGCATACTCTTATTATTCATCCCCTTCTGCTCAGAAGGAAGTAATTTGGACATCCGGAATTGTGCACGCAGGTTTTGTTCCTAAAGTTTTTGACTCCAAGGAATTGGTTTCCTAGTGCACCGAGAAATATGTACCAAGCCAACGGATGATTCCACTCCATGACCATTCCCCCTTCGTTCTTTCACCACAAGTATTCTGTAAAATGTTGAAACTCCTAAAGCCAACACTCACCTTCAAAGGTGAAGATTGCAAGGACTTCTTGAAAAAACATGACAATGACATGGATATCTTACCTGAATTCTTGGAGAATCCCACAACCATCCTTGAAGATATTACCAGATTGTAGGTCAGCTTTTTCAAAAACCCATTTCGGGAAATTGCCTGGTTATTTACCAGAGTTACGAGACAAGAAAATGTTGTGAGCATTTCCTGTGTGATTCTTTACATCTTATACTTTACTGTTAAGGAGCAGGCCATTTTTTATTGGGGGAAGTTGATTTCCATTGAAATGTCTTCCCAATTGTCTCAATATAAAAATGATAAGAAATTCTTTATGTCTTCTTATTTGGTTTTCACGATAGCACATTGTTGTCAATTTTCTAAATTGTCTATATAAAAGAAGGCGAATTGTGAATTTGACCATGTGACCTTTTGGTACCAAGCGTTATGGAGGCACAAAGCTTCCCTGCATTTTTATGAAGTTTTCAAGGACTTTGTATCGATTCTTAAAGAGTTTTTGTTTGGATGAGATACCCCAAGAATATCTTCTCAAGCTAGTAAATTTCTGGATAGAAAGGGGACTTTGGAACAAATGGAGAATTACAATGTCATCAGGATTTTCGATTCCTAGGAAAATCGTTCCTTTCTGCCATGCCATATATCCAACATAATGTTTGTTACAAAAGTTGCAAGGCAATATAACCTTTGGTTACACTTTTTTCATGAAAAATGAAAAAAACAATTCATTCCTTTGCCTTGGAAAGTTGGGGATTTTGTATTCACAAATATGAACAAAATTGATGAATTTGCAAACCACTTCCACAAATTGAATCTCAAGTATGATGATAAGATGAGAGGGTTTGACCCTAACAAAATCTTTGTGGAACACATGTTAACAATGGGTTTTAGCAATTCATTTATCCACATTGTTCTAGGAGAAGAAGAAGATCATCCCCTGGGAAACCCTATTCACACTGCTGGTGACTTAGAGATAGTACGTAGTACAAATGAGTTGTACAAACAGAGAGGAAAAGGACCCAGCGAGAAGAGTGCCCAGTCCCCAACTTTCAATCCTAAGACTACAACACATCAAAGCAGTGCTCTAGTGGCCCACTCATCTAAGAAGGTAACCAACAATAGTTCAGGCGAAGGAGGAGATAAGAACCCCCTTCCAGAAAAAATTGAAATCTCACATAAACTTCCTCTGAGGAAAAAGAGGAAGAATATTGTACAAGAGGAAGAAGAACAACACGTTGAAAGTGACATCAATATATTTTCCCTCAAAGATATGGAACTCGAGGTTGACATTGAGAAGATGTTTCCTAACATTGATCAGCCAGGAGGCGTGACCCACCAAAATTTGTTGTTGGAAATTGTTGAAAATGAGATATTTGATGAAGAAGAATCATTTGTGTTTCAGAGCGTTATTTTTGACAGCGAGTCTAAAAAAATAATTATTGAAAAGAGTGATGTGAATAATAAAAATACTAAATCTCATTTAGAGGTTAACCTAAGAAATATGTGGCCTCCCCAAATTTCTAGAATTCATAAAGCAACTGGTGATGCATTGGATGATTCCATTGGTGGTATTGAAGAAAAAAATATAAAGTTAAATGAAAGGATTAAGGAACTTGAAGAGACTTTGATGCCTCTTCCACTCCTTGCCAGCCCTTTGGCAATTGTTGGACCTGCCACACCCACAGCCAAAATAAGAGGATCCTCAAGATTACTCACATAAGCCACGAGCTATGTGGAGAATAATATCAAGAAAAGAATGGCACTGATTACAAAAGCTTGAGAAATTTCAAAAAGCATGATTTATTTTGGTTCGAGGGTGCATGCCTTCCTTGAATATCTACAGACTGACCTAAAAAATGAAGAAGGTTTCTACCTTGATGCCGTGGTACCATTTGGTATTAAATTTTCCAACATGTTAGAGTTAAAGAGAAGAGAGGAGGACCTTCCCTTTCTAAGTCAGATCAAGCAGTTGAATGCTTGCTGGAAAGAGAAAATAAAGAACTTGACCAACATTGTTTAGGCATGCAGCCAAGACATAACAAGGAGAGAAGATTTGTTCAAAAGATTGACAAAGGTGGACCTAGACGGAAGCACTAACGAGGTCCAAGATCCCAAGTTGATCATAAACTCATTGTTCCTAACAAAACAACAGTTTGATGAACAAGTTGAGATTTTTAAAGGATTTTTAATTGAAAAATTATATGACATAATTGAATATGATGAGAATGTCATATATAACTGGCTAGTAGATTATTCCATAAAAAATTAGGATACTGAAGAAATATTACATGGCATTTCCATTGATCTTCATGACTTGGAGGGTGAGTTGTTCAATATTAAAATATGACATGAAATTAATGTGTCACCTATGAAAATATACATCGAAGAATGGTTCAAGAAGGCTATCGACAACCTGACAAATGAAGGGAAAGAAGCACTTGGGACGGTTCCTATAACCATCAATGATAACGATAGAAGGACATAAGAGAGAAAATGAAAAAGAGAGAGACCATCATAGTAAGTTTATGTTGATCACATCTTTCTTTTCTTTATCAAGTCCTTCATCTAGTTACTCCACCTCTTTCACTAGAAAGGTTTAACTGAAGACTGATAACTCCTTTTTTCTTCTTACCATCTCTTTCTGATTCTTCTACAGCCCACTGTCTTCTTTCTAAAAACATTGTTTCTTGTATTTATTTTCTTTATGGTCTGCGGGAGCCCCAATCCCAGTCTTTAATACAAACACATTTACAATTTCGAATATGTAACAGACTATATATTTTTTGAAATTCCAAGAGAACCGTTTCAGGAACAATATTGATTGTTCTTTATAACTCTGTTTTGAGAATATAAAGTATTTGAGGTTGATCTATCATTATATTTATTTGAGCCACCCATGTGTCCACTCTGTTAAAGTTCTCTTATGCATGCAAACATCTTTTTTTATTTTTTATGTGATCATAAATCTTTATCCCAAACTATGATGGATGTGAGGAAATTTTTCTTATTTTCTTTAAATGTGTGATTCGTGGTCCTTTCTCAGAAACTTTATTTAAAAGGAAAACAAAACCATTTTTCTTTTACTTTATTGAAATATTTTTGTTTCTTTAAATTACTATAACGAACTTATGTTGAGTCCTACATTTTGAATATTTTAAAAAATCTCAAGAAAATTTAAAGAGGAGTACCACCTCTATAAAAATGCAGGGGGATTTACATCCTTGTGAGGTTGTCATTTCGGTCCTAACGGATTCAAGCATAAAAAAATTTGGTGACCATATTTGGGACATGAACTGAAAATTTGGAACCTAGCCTAGCATTTGTGAAAGAATATATGACTTTACCCCAGGGTAATCATCCCCATTTGGAAATTGGATTGAATAATGAACATAGCACTCTACACCAATTGTACAATCTGGTAATAAAAACAACCCAGACTCGAGAAGATTGAGAAGGTTCCTAGAAGATCTTAGTCCAAGAAGAAGAAATATAAATCCTCCGAAGACAAAGGAGAGAGGAACAACAAGACCGAAGAAATCAAAGACTAGCTAGAGCAACACAAGAACAAGGTCGGGATTGAAGCTGGACGAATACAAGGGACCCATTACTAGAAGTAAAATAAAGAAACTCTCTATCATTAGTAGTGAAAATAATAGACCTAAACTCTCCCCAGACATGCAAGAAAGAAACAAACAACCCCGAAACGAGCATCACGAGGAGAGATAAGGAGGTGGAAGAGATGTTGCAAGAAATCAACGAAACCCAGTATTTGAAAATCGAAGGAGGGTAAGAGATTCCCCTCTAAATATTATAGGTGAGAAAAATGATCTCCCTTTTCTCCCTAAAGGAACCTTCAAGGAATTTTCTGGAGTTGGAGCAATCAGTGCAAAGAGGCATATGCACTTATTTCTTGATGTTTGTTATTTTCACCGTGTTGAGCATGATGATGTCAGGGTAAGGTTGTTTTTGCAAAACTTATCAGGAAGAGCATATGAATGGTATAAAACATTTCCCGGCAGATCGATTCTCTCATTTAATGACCCTGAAGTTATGTTCCTGACTATGTTTTCCCCTCCAATTGCTTATCATATCATTCCCACCAATTTCACCTAGATTTGTTTGAGGAAGAACAAAATGATACAAGATTTTAATCCCAGGTTCAATAAAACCTTGAGTAGAATTCCAGAAGATAAAAGACCAAATAACCCAGTCATTCTCAGTTATTATAAGAATGCAATGCCCCCGAATGTAAAATATGCCATCAGAACATTCCAAATGGATACTTTGGAGGAGGAAATGACTAAATCCACTGAAATGGAAGAAATTATGATTGAAACATATGTCGATCCTGGTATTATATTGGGAAGAGTACAAAGAAAACTGGGAGGATTAAGTATTGATAACCAATGATCTTCCAGTTCAAGAAAGAACGAAGAATTCAAGCCTCGAGCGGTTCATAATCAAACGATGAGAAGATTATTTTTCAAGGGAACCATACCTAACGGAAAGGTTGACCCTGTGGCAGCACAAGAAACTAAGCAAATAATCAAAATTGCACAGATGAATAGAACCATGAAACAAATGTTGAATGAGATAACCAGCCTCATAAGGGGAGACAATTACATGTCAAATCCAAGAATGTCAATCCCAGAAAAAAGGAGAAACCCTCCACAAGAAAATAGGGTGAGGCTTGAAAATGCTGATAACCTACAAAGACCAAGGGTTCCAAGGCAAAATACTCCAAATGTAGTTGTTTTGGATGTTGTCTACGACGATAAATTAATTGAGAAAGAGAATTATTACTCACCTGATGAGAGATATGAAACTGTGCAGATGGATGGATGTGAGACATCCATGTATATATTTGAAGAGGGAGACAATGATCCCAACTCACAAGAAAATGCCGCCCAGACAAGAGGGTTTGTAAATAGACCAAAAAATAAAGGTGACTCTGATAAAGAGAACCAAAAAAAAAAATAAAAGGAAAAAAAAATGAGAAAATAACAAATGAGAAAGTGACAGATGGAGTTGGAAGTAAAAGGCAACACATGATGTCAAACTCCACTCAAATGACATATAATGTTGTAAAATATTTGAGTAAATTAAGGATAACCTTGCCCTTTATAGAAGTTGTAAAGATTCCCCAAAAAATAGAGAACATTTCGAAGTTGTTGGATAATCCATATGAATGAGCATAAGCTGTTGTTACCAGTCCTAAACAAACCCTTGGCCAGTCAACTGCCAAGCTAAGAGGTAAAACTCCTCCTTGTTACATTTCTATTGAAAATCATGATGTTGCACTGCATAATTTTTTAGTTGACACTGGTGCGACAAACAATATCACACCACTGGTAGTCATGGAGGCATTAGGCATGAGTTTCACCAAGTATTATGAGACCAATGAAAGTACATATGCAATTGATTCTATAAAAGTGCCAGCTTACAGAGAAATCAAGGACTTTTATTCTTGGATTACAACAACCCCGCATATCATTACAATTTTCAATATTATTATGGTAGACCTTCCTCCGGAATATGGAGTTGTGTTGGGAAGAGACTGGACATCTATGATCAAAGGATATATAATGAATGATGGAAGTTGTATGATGCTGCCAAGAAAAGAAGGAGAAATGATTAAAGTGCCCTGTGAACCTAAAAAACCATTCTCCTTTAAAAATAAAGACAATGAATTGATGGGGAATTATATAGATGCCATAATTTGAAAATACACTATCCTAGATGTAGAGCATAACAAAAATATGGAGCAATTGCAAGATACAAAGAATCAAGAGTATCTGTTTGAAGGGTACTGGAGTATGTCCTTTTATGGATCTTGTTCGAACTATGGAAATGGAGTTGGAATGGTTATTATGAGTCCAAGTAAGATTATGCATCCACACACTATTATACTGGAGTTTTCATGCACCAATAACAAGGTAGAGTATGAAGATTTTATTTAGAGGATGATCCTTGCACAGGAGATGGAAATAGAACATCTAATTGTAACTAGTGACTCATAGTTGGTCATCAATCGGGTGACTCAGAGGTATAAAATAAAAAAGGAAAGACTTAAGTTGTGTTTCAAAAGGGTTAACGAATTGATGGAATCTTTCAATTCCTTCAACATTTCTTTTATTCCAAAGGATAAGAATAACAAGGCAAATTCACTAGACTTGGCTGCCTCATTGTCAAATCTTGATGATACCCAAAGAAAAACGTCTTTCCAAGTAGAAAGAGCTTTCCGACCATCATGCCCGATAACATTGATTACTTGCAAGTGTTTGAGAACGATGAACAACTGGGAATTTTTTTGTTAAATAACGATGATGATGAAGACGATGATAATGCTAAGAATCTCCTTGAAGAATTTTAAGTTCGAAAGGTACAAGAAACGAGAAAAGTCATTATTGGAACTGACAGTTCCACGAAGTATGTCAACTTGGGATTTGATTGCACCATTGAGGGAGTAGAATACATCGATGTGTTTGCTTGGACCTATGATGATTTAAAATCTTATGATAAGACTATATTCCAACATGTCATTCCTTTGAGGGAAGGAGCAAATCCAGTGAAGAAAAAAATAAGGATGATGAATCCCAAGCTCAAACCTCTGGTAAAACTTGAATTGGAGAAATTGAAGAAGGCATGAATAATTTATCCCATTAGACACTCAGACTGGATTTCAAATCCTGTAGTTGTAAGAAAAAAGATCGAGGAAATCTAGATGTGTATCGACTTTAGAGACCTTAAGAAAGAAAGCATAAATGATAACTTTCCTTTTCCTAACATGGAGTTCCTTCTCCAACAAGTTACTGGATCAACTTACATTTCCATGTTGGATGGCTTTTTGGGATATAACCATGTCTTGGTGGTTGAAGAAGATAGGGTGAAGACAAAATTTATCACACCTTTGGAGACATACACATATGATAGAATGCCCTTTGGTTTGAAGAACGCTGGAGCCACATTCCAGAGGGCCATGGATCATGAATTCAATGGTTGATAGGAAATTTTATGGAAGACTATCAATATGAATTGACAATGCATTCAAAGAAAAGGGATGATCATATCCATCATTTGAGAAAGGTTTTTGAAAGATGTAGATTATATGGTGTTTCTATGAATCCAAAGAAATGCTTGTTCGTTGTGACTCAAGGAAAATTGTTGGCCCATATTGTATGTAAGGAAGGGATTTGAATAGATCTGAAAAGAATTAAGGAAATAAACAAGATCAACCCCCTGACATCCAAGAAGGGAGTCCAATCATTTTTCAGCAAGATCAATTTTATGTGAATATTTGTTCCTAATTATGAAAGTATCATGAAGCCAATAAATTTGTTGTTTAAAAAGGAGAAGAGGTTTGAATGGACAACGAATACTCAGGAGGCATTCAATAATATCAAGGGAGAAATCACCACTTCTCTTGTCCTCATTAGTATGGAATTTCAAATAGATTTGATTATCTATTCATTTGCTACAAAGACAATTGTTGCATCCATCCTCAATCAGAAAAATAACAAAGGAGAGGATCTCCCAATAAGTTTCATGAAAAAAACTCTATATGAATATGAGTTGAGGTATTCAGAACTGGAGAAGTAGGCCTTGGCTCTTGTAAAATAAGTAGCACACTTTCAAACGTACATATTGAAATCCCATGTTATTGCTTATGTTCCTTCATCACCAATGAAGATGCTTCTGAATCAACAATTGAGAGAAGGAAAATGGGCTAATTGTTTGGAAAAGATTCAAGAATGTGATATCGAGATTAAACCTTTAAAAACTATCAGAGGAAAAGGTTTATGTAAGCTCATCGCGAATGGGGATTCAGTCGATGGAATGATTTCAATTTCAATCAGAGAACCATTCGTTGATTCATAATGGTAAGAAGATATTATATTCTACTTAAGGTCTGGGAAATTTCTTGTCACCATGAACCCCAAGGAGCGAAGAACACTAAAGATGAATGAAAATCAATATGTGTTGATTACTGACATACTGTTCATAAGAAATTATGATGGTATACTATTGAGATGCGTTGATGAAAATCAAGCCCACGAACTAATAAGAGAATTTCATGAGGGAGTATGCAGTGGACACTTTGCACCTATTGCTACTGCCCAGAAGATAATAAGAGAAGGATTCTATTGGAAATCATTTTTCATAGAATCGTATGCCATGATAAGGAAGTTTTTGTCATGTCAGTAGTTTTCAGGAAAAATGAAGAGATATGCGATGCCTTTGCAACCCATAATTGTAGAACAACCTTTCTCCCAAAGGGGACTTGATGTTGTCGAGCCAATTAATCTTAAGTCTAGCAAGGGGAACATATATATTATCACAACTACTGATTACTTCACGAAATGGCCAGAAGCATTGGAATTAAAGAATGTTGATGCTAAAGAGCTAATTAAATTCATCAAAGACAATATTCTGTCGATATTTGGTGTCCCAGATAAATTTATCATAGACAATGGTTCGATTTTCATCGGGACGAAATTTACAGAGTTTTGTGGACAATATGGAATCATCATGGTTCAATCATCAAATTATTATCCACAAGGCAATGGCCTCGTTGAATCCACAAACAAAACACTTGTTCAGATACTGAAGAAAACCATTGACAAGAATCAAAAGAATTGGCATCTAAAGTTGACGGATGCATTATGGAAAAGAAAAACAACTTTGAAGGATAGCACCAGGATGTCTCCAAATCTACTGGTTTATGGGAAAGAAGAGAAAATTATGACTAGTCTTGATCTCAATGCATTGATTTCTGTGGTCAATGCTGAAGATATAAAAGACAATTCTCCCATCCAAAGGAGAATCGATCAGTTGTTGAAGTTGGAAGAAGAACGAAGAAAAGCCCTAAATCGAAATTCTCAAAGGCAACAGAGTGTCAAAAAATATTTTGATAAGAGCATAAATATAAATAATTTCTATAAGGGAGAGTTGGTGCTATTTTGGAACAAGGCCAAGGAGAAACTGTCCATGCATACAAAGTTCGAAGCACTCTGTATTGTACCATATGTCGTTAAGAAGATCTTGGGTTTTAAATCTTATATGCTTCAAGACATGAAGGGTAAAATACTAATGTTGCCTGTCAACATGCAACATCTGAAAGTTTTATTCTCTTAATACTTTCTCATTCTCATTGTACATAATTTTATTTTTTCAGTTTGTATATTCTTACTCCAACTCCATATCCCAATGGGTGGAAGCACCTAGTCATGAAAGGATCCAGATCCTTGAAAACCCACAGGGGGTTATCATTCCATAGTTTCATCTAGTTGTTGAGATCAATTCCTTCTTCCATAATTTCCCTCCCCTTCTATTTTCCCAAATCCTTTGCCCTTTTATTTTCCCTCTTCTATACTTACCCTAATTCCCCTTTTCTTTTTTCCCTTCTATTCCACCTTTCTAGTTCTTATACTTAGTCATTTTTCCAAAACAACGGGTTTGTGGGTTTGCAGACTCATAGATCCTCATTGCCATCCACACTCTCACATCATGAGTTCGATCGACCACCACATTATTCTATACTTAACCATTTTTTGCAATTGCGGGTTCCTCGGTTGGTAGGTTTCAAGATTTCATATCCCTTGTTCTGTGAACTACATTTTGTGTCGAATGATCCATGATCTACATTTTGGCTATTTGATTTCCTGAGCTGATAAGTATCTCATCCCTCCTATCAGTCCGATTGACCAAATTACAACACTTTGTCAATTCTTAACCTTTTGCAACGGCGGGTTCACGGGTTCACAAAAATCCCAAATGCTATTTTCTTTCATCCATCCCTACCACCTTTGTGCTATTCCTAAGACACATTTAGTATTGTTTAATGATAATAACTCATCATGCATGTCCCATAAAGATTGTCATTAATAAGTGAAGGGTTCGAGGAATTTCCTCATTAAACCACATTAAAGCATGATTTGCAGAAGATTATATATTATCTCTCAAGTGTTCATTTCTAATATTATTTGGATCAAAATAATGGTCTTGTCAACTTATGGCACCAACAACTTGACAAGATTTTTGTGGAGATAATTTGAACATTTTTGGATGAGAGGATCATAATTTTCGATGGTCTAGAGCGTACTCTTATTATTTATCCCCTTCTGCTCAGAAGGAAGTAATTTGGATGTCCGAAATTGCGCATGCAGGTTGTGTTCCTGGAGTTTTTGACTCGAAGGAATTGGTTTCCTGGTGCGTTGAGAAATATATATCGAGCCAACGAATGATTCCACTCCATGATCATTATTCCGTCTTTCTTTCGCCGCAAGTATTCCATAAAATGATGAAACTCCCAGAGATGACACTCACCTTCAAAGGTAAAGATTGCAGGGACTTATTGAAAAAAAATGACAACGTCCTGGATATATTACCTGAATTCTTGGAGAATCCCACGGCCATCCCTGAATATATTACCAAATTGTAGGCCAGCCTTTTCAAAAACCTATTTTTGGAAATTTCTTGGTTATTTACCAAAGTTATGGGGCAATAAAATACTGCCAGCATTTCCTGTATGATTCTTTTCATATTATACTTTACTGTCAAGGAGCAGGCCATTTTTTATTGGTGGAAGTTGATTTTCATTGAAATCTCTTCTCAATTGTCTCAATATAAAAAGGATAAGAAATTATTTATGACTTCTTATTTGGTTTTCGTAATAGCACATTGCTGTCAATTTCCTAAATTGTCTATATACAAGAAGGTGAATTGTGAATTTGACCTTGTGACCTTTTGGTACCAAGCGTTATGGAGGCACAAAGCTTCCTTGCATTTTTATGAATTTTTCAATGAATTTGTCTTGGTTCTTAAAGAGTTGTTGTTTGGATGAGATAGCACAAGAATATCTCCTCAAGCTAGTAAATTCCTGGATAGAAAGGGGACTTTGGAACAAATGGAGAATTACAATGTCATTGGGATTTTTGGTTCCAAGGAAAATCATTCCTTTATACCATGCCATACATTCGACAAAATGTTTGTTACAAAACTTGCAAGGAAATATAACTTTTGGTTGCACTTTTTTCATGAAAAACGAAAAAATCAATTCATTCCTTTTCCTTGGAAAGTTGGGGATTTTGTATTTAGAAGTATGAACAAAATTGATGAATTTGCAAACCACTTCCACAACTTGAATCTCAACTATGTTGAAAAGATCAAAGGGTTTGAATGTAACATAATCTTTGTGGAACACATGTTAACAATAGGTTTTAGTAATTCATTTATCCACACTGTTCTAGGAGAAGAAGAAGATAATCACCTGGGAAACCCTACCCACATCGTTGGCGACTTAGAGACAATACTCAGTACAAATGAGTTGTACAAACAAAGAGGAAAAGGTCCCAGCGAGAAGAGTGCCCAGTTCCCAACTATCAATCCTAAGACTAAAACACCTCGCAACAATGCTCTAGCATCCCACCCATCTAAGGAGGTAACCAACAATTGTTCAGGAGGAGGAGGATATAAGAACCCTCCTCCAGGAAAAATTAAAATCTCACATAAACTTCCTCTGAGGAAGAAGAAAAAGAATATTGTACAAGAGGAAGAAGAGAATCACATCAAAAGTGACATCAATAGATTTTCCCTTGAAGATATGGAACTTGAGGCTGACATTGAGAAGATGTTTCCTAACATTTATCATCCAAGAGGCCCGACCCACCAAAATAAGTCATTGGAAATTGTTGAAAATGAGATATTTGATGAAGAAAAATCATTGTGTTTTAGAGCATTGTTTTTTACAACAAGTCTAAAAAATTAATTATTGAGAAGAGTTATGTGAAGAATAAAAAGGGGAAATATCATTTAGAGGTTAACCTAAGAAATATGCGGCCTTCCCAAATTTCCATAATTCATAAAGCAACTGGCGATGCATTGGACGATTCCATTGGTTGTCTCGAAGAAGAAAATATAAAGTTAAAGGAAAGGATTAAGGAACTTCAAGAGACTTTGATGCCTCTTCAACTCCTTGCCATCCCTTTAGTGATTTCCAGACCCACTATGCCCAGAACCAAAATAAGAGGAACCTCTAGCTTACTCACATCAACGAAGAGCTATGTGGAGAATGATATCAAGAAAATAATGGCATTGATTACAAAAGCTTGGGACATTTCAAAAAACATGATTTATTTTGGCTCGAGGGTGCATGCCTTCCTTGAATATCTACAGGCCAACTTAAAAAATGAAGAAGGTTTCTACCTTGATGTCATGGTACCATTTGGTATTAAATTTTCCAACATGTTAGAGTTAAAGAGAAGAGAGGAGGACCTTCCCTCTCTAAGTCGTATCAAGAAGCTGAATGCCTGCTGGAAAGAGAAAATAAATAACTTGAACAACATCGTTCAGACATGAAGCCAAGCCATAACAAGGAGAGAAGAGTTTTTCAAAAGACTCATGGAGGTGGACCTAGCTGGAAGCACTAACGAGGTCCAAGATCCGAAGTTGATCCTCAACTCGTTGTTCCTAACAAAACAACAATTCGATCAGAAAGTTGATATTTTTAATGGATTGTCAATTGAAAAATTCTATGGCATAATTGAATATGATGAGAATGCCATAGATAACTTGATAGTATATTATTCCATAAAAAAATAGGATATTTAAGAAATATTACATGGCATTTCCATTGATCTCTGTGACTTGGAGGTTGAGTTGTTCAATATTAAAATCTAGCATGAATTCAACGTGACACCTATGAAAAGTTACATTGAATAATGGTTCAAGAAGGCTATCGACAAACTGACAAATAAAGTGTAATAAGCAGTTGAGACAGTTTCTTTAACCTTCAATGAAAATGATAAAAGTACATCAACGAAAAAGTGAACAAGAGAGAGACCATCATAGTAAGTTTGCGTTGATCACATATTTCTTTTCTTTATCAAGTCCTTCATCTAGTTACTCCACCTCTTTCACTAGAAAGGTTTAATCGAAAACTGATAACTCCTTTTTTCTTCTTACCAGGTATTGTTGATTCTTCTACCGCCCACAATCTTCTTTATAAAAAGTTTATTTACTGTATTTATTTGCTTTATGGTCTGTGGGAGCCCCAATCCCAGTATTTAAGACAAGCTCATTTACAATTTCAAAAATATGTAACATACTATATATTTTTTGAAATTCCAAGAGAACTGTTTCGGGAACAATCTCAACTATGCTTTGTAATCCTGTTTTCATAATATAAAGTATTTGAGGTTGATCTATCATTATATTTATTTGAGTTTCCCATGTTTCCACTCTGTTAAAGTTCTCTTATGCATGTGTATCATCTTGTTTTTTTATTTTATTTGATCAGAAATTTTTATCCCAAACTATGGTGGATGTGAAGAAATTTTGCTTATTTGCTTTAAATGTGTGATTCCTGGTCCTTTCTCAGGAAATTTCTTTAAAAATAAAACAAAAACATTTTTATTTTACTTTATGGTAATATTTATGTTTCTTTGAATTACTATAACGGACTTATGTCAAGTCCCACATTTTGAATATTTTAAAAAATCTCAAGAAAATCTAAAGAGGAGTACCACCTCTATAAAAACGCAGGGGGATTTACATCCTCGTGAGGTTGTCGTTTTGATCCTAATGGATTCAAGCGTCAACACATCCATATTAATTTAGAGGCTTCATTGTCTCCAAATATTCTTCGTGTTCCAGGATGAGCACCCTCACCTTCCACACTCCAGAAGATGTTGCATGCACCCTCCATCTAGTAGGAGATCCTCACCCTCCACATTCCAGAATATGTTGCATGCACCCTCCACCTGGTAAGAGATCAATGTACCCATATTTTCATCTGTAGCTCTATATGAGTTTGCCTTTCTTTTCAAGGCAAAGATATCCATGCTCAACACATCATCTCACTCACTATTCAAAGTGATAACATCATTGCACACATTTGAGTTGGGTGAACAACATCCTGATCAATGCCTCTTATCACTTCAATGAGTGTCTCATCGAGGGGGCATCAACATAGTATACATACTATAATGGGAAGGGTGGGATTAGTTAGTTCGCCCTTATTGATTAGAATTGAGATGACTTTTACAATCAATGTTGACTAACATAGTAGAGTACAAAGTCTATTGTTATCTCCTGGGATGACCAACGTGATTCAGAACGTGATGTTGTGGGTATATGATAACATAAAGATACGAATAAGTAGGAGAAAAAACATAAGGAAAGACATATGTAGCAACAGTAAAGCAAACATCTAAGCTATAAGTGTGTTGGGTGCAAGATCTAAGGTAAAGAAAAGGTATCTAGACCAGTGTAGAATATCATATTTACAATTACAAACATGGCTTGAAAGTAGCATTCAAAATTATTTTCATAAAAGAAATCACCTTGGATTATTTCTTATTTAGGGAACTGCTCTTCATGGTTTGGTTTGACAGTATCTAGCCCAAATTTTTCTATGTGATGGCCTCGAGCTCAAACTATACCATCCTTCCCATGTGGAGCTAGAAGAGTAGTGCCATGGAAATGGAAGAGTCTCTGGAAATACTATTTTTTTGTGGGACAAGCGAACACTACTCTACTTCTCCTTTGGGAAGACTGGCCGACTCGCACGTGTTTCTCATTAAATAAGCTTATATTTGTGCATGTTATTTCATTTAAGAAGCTTACTGAGTGTGTGGGAGTGGGTTTTTCATCCTTTCCTATTACTCATTATTTCCCCTTTTTATAATCAAACTCTTTTATTGAAAGCAAGCGAAGGACTTTGTATCATTTCCTTCCATGTATCGAACAATAAGAAGTGCATTTATGTAAAATCCCTGGCGTTATGACAACACGTGACACACAAAAGGTAAATTTTTTTTTTTTTCTTAAGCATCTAGAAAAACATCACCATCTACAACAACAAGTTTGACACGCCATCCCATACGCGAATGGAACCTTATTAACAACAATGCAACAAACATCGACACAAAGGCCAATTAGATGTGCTAAACACCTCACCCTACTCATCAATCCATCAATCTCAATCCACATGGCATACATGTAATCATGCGCAAAACTCATCAATATCAATCAACTCCAAGGCGCAAGAGTTATTATCAATTTATACACACTGGACTTGATTAGGGATTAATTTTGTCAAGAAACATCATCTTGGATAATTAATTAGAGATTGTAAGGCACCAAGGTATCAGAGGTTAATGATAAAAAATGTTATTGTCTATTAATAACATCAACATGATCCAATCCTTAGGTAGAGTGGCATTTATTATTTTTGAGAATAAGAATCACCGGAGGTTAGAAGGTATTAACAATTACTCTTTAACTAACGTATGTTTTCAATAAATACCATCACAAGCATCTACCTAGGTTAAACCTTTTAGTTATCAAGTGTTTTTCAATAAAAAAGGAATCAATGCAGCCATGTGTAATTCTAGAGGTATCAACTATTAATTTGAAAAAAAATCTTTTAACATATCACCACCCAAAGTATCCTAAAGCAGCTTGGGTTACGTTAATTTTAACTAAATTAGCATTACAAGAAAATGTTGTTGATACAAGCCAAAAGGAACGGATACAACAATTGTTTTTATAGTGACGGGATTGCCTGGACACAGTAAATGCAAACAAAATTAATGTCGTCATGCTAAGGAAATAAATCATGTGTTTCAATAAGGCAAAACCATTTTACTCTGGTCAGCACACAAGGAGGTATTCAGATAACATAAAACAAATGGAAGTCACGAAGGGGTGAGGTTGTTGTTATAAGGAAATATAAAAACTATGCCATAAGCCAGTACAAACACCTAGATATTAAGCGTTGTGTTAACACAACAAATCATGGTCGATAAGGAGGAAATCACAGGCCATTAAAGGCTCACTTCTCACCCAACGATTAGGTAAATCCGCAGTCAACAGGTAAAAATTCGTTGTATGGTTAAAAAGGGTGAACACATACTTCTTTAAACCCACATAGGCTCACTCATAAAATTGTAGGTAAAAAAATATTAATGCTTTCATACAATCGCTGAAATTCGCTCAACAATCGGTAAGTAAATTCGCTTTTAGATTTTTCTCAACCAATCCGCAAGTGAACTCACTCTTAATAATTTAGCAGGTGAATAGAGAGATGTTCCATCTTCCACTGGCTGCATGACCTAGACTCCACAACATGATTGATTTCCAACTGTACCATTGTCAATGGGCATGGGAAAATCGTAATTACAGTGGCAAGTTAAGGGTTGACTTCGTTGCAAGACTTCAAGGGTGAAGGAGTTTAGAGGTTCGAAGGGAAACATGGAAAATAATAATACAATAACCATTACAGCACAGTCCCACACAGTCAATCTTCAAAGTCATTCATATGTAAAAACTGTCTATTAATTAAGTGATAGTGCTATCTATTAAAAATATAAAATCGTTGTCCAATACAAAGAGGTGCGGTCTATCAAGAAGATTTGCCGGGTTTTACTAAATTGTTTTTCATATATGCAGCCTTACGTAGATTCGACGTGGGACATATCGTTGTCTGTATCAACATCCCCATTATTATTTTAGAAGAAAACGTTTTCAACACAACAACAAGACAATGCATTCATAATTTCGTTGTCTGTCAGTGACCTCACGGGCTAACAAAATCATCTTGTCTAGCAATGATATACTATCTAACATTTATAAAAAAGTTGTCTGCTATAAATACAAATTGCTATCTTCTTAATGTATGATACCACAGTTTATTAAATATATTTATATCGATGAGTTATATATATATTACCTTGGTGTCATTAATAATGATATAGCATAACTATTATATGATATTTCTATCGTTTAACATGCCTAATGATAAATCCATCGATAAAAATTATTGATAAACATATTGATAATCTGCTGATACACTGGGTAAAGGATGGGTCAATCACAATGGAAGTCGCTGGTATCTCATAAAACGCAGGGCAATTGGCCTTGACAACAGATTTAAAAACATAGGAAAAATCGTTGGCACATACATATCCTTATCAATCAAAGAGTATCTCGCTGTCCTTCACTGTATTTGGTGGCTTTTAAAGTCAAGAAAATAGCATACACACGATCGTTGGTAATGTCATAGTAAAAGAATAACTCATACATTGGTAATTGTCAAACCTTAAATCTATCTAACGCAACAATAAAAAAAATAATCGATGACTTCACAAGGGTAATTTTGTTTTCAAGGTAATAAATATTGCAAAGGGAGAACACAAGCCAGATATAAGAGAAGTGCATGGAAAAATCACCTTCAAATAAATTAAATGCATAGTAAAAAAAATCACAGTCCAAACAAAAGGTAAGGGCTATCAATAGGAGGACGAACGCATGATAAAATCATTCTTATTTGAATTAAGGTGCAGAGGTAAAATGCAGGGAACGAAGATGAACAAGGAACAGTGTAATCGTTCACCAGAAGTGCAATGACTATTAGTCAACAAGAACAATCAACAGGGGTAGACGACTAGGAAAAAACATCATTCACTCATCATACACGCACAGAAAAATAGGGCATTAGAATCTATAGGTCGCTGTGCACCAAAATGACGACCGTCGATTCGGATCCTGGCCGACTGCTCAGGGGTGGACTGACGAACTAGGGATGAGGACGAAATAAAAATCACAACTCTTCACAACAATCAACAAACCAAAGGACAATCACAACATTCAGGGATTCAATGCCAAGGGAAACAAGTTGAGCAAGGAGTTAAGGATATGGGGAAAATTTAAGTTCTCGGCTGAAATGCTAAATCAAACATATTATTTACCCAATTAAAAATACAAAAATGAAAGCGTAGGGTATAATAATAATCTACCATGCATAATAAAAGTAAGCGTATCGTAGCCCAAGTCATCCACTCTGAGTCATTGTCTCGTGTGCTCCATGCAACTCTCGCTTGCCGACTGATGAGACTTCACCGGTACCTCCCAACCAACGCTAGGGGTACTCTTCTTCCCCCTTAGGCCCTAAGATGCAAAGGGGCCACACACATTGAACCAGAGATCAAATAGCTCCCAACTCGCCTCGCAAGGTTGAGCTACCACTCCTCACCGAGTTGGGTATCCCAACTCCCACAAGATAAGTCAGTCAAGTCTAAAATTCTGCATCGTAATGTTACACAAGATAAAAGAGATCCATCCTTCTCCTCCTCCCTCCTTTATATATAATTTCTAAGTCACTTCTTTCCCAAATTCCCATTTTATTTATTGTTCAATAATTTAATTCAGAAAAATCCTCCCTGTACATGTGTCACCCATCCCCTTCGTTGCACCAGAAATTAAATTAATTAATTAATTAATTACTCCTATTTCCCTTACCCACCTAAAAGCATTCCTAGAATCGCTCCTAGGTGTCCCCATATTCCCTTACACAATTTAATGACTTTCCCCCTTACTAATTTACTAGTTGGGTTCGATTTAGAAAGTTCTTAATGGAAAGATTCCTTGCTAAGTTGGTCATTCTGCTTTTTCCATATGTTTCCCTTTTTCTTTATATTTCCCCATTTTTCCCTTAGTTTTCTAATTCTTTTAAATTTCCCTCTTTCCCTTTTCATGTGAAACTCAAATTAGTAGGTGTAGATAATTATCTTTTTCCCCTTTTCCTTTTAATTAATAAATTTTAATTAGCACGTGTAACAAAACAATCATTTCCCTTTTATAATTTTAAATCCCTCATTAAATTGATTTTTATATTTTAATCAAGTTTCTTACCCTCTTTTCGTCATAGGTTTAATGATGATTATTATTATTTTTTAATTTTATTTTTTTTACCACAAGTATTACTTTAGACCTAGATTTTAATTTTCGAGGCTGGGCAACATTTTATTAGGGAAATTGTTTTTAAATATTTCTTATCATGTTATTCGTTCTAAGGCCATCTAGGTTTATTCTCTTATAATTAAAAACACGACATGCTCTTCAGGACGCACTAGGTGCTCCAAGGGTGCCACTCACCTCATTTTGTTTCCCTTGTGTGACGTGCTCTTCAGGACGCACTACGTGCTCCAAGGGTGCCATTCGCTTCATTCTGTTTTTCTAACACGATGTGCCTTTTAGGACACACTACGTGCTCCAAGGGTGCCACTTGCCTCTTGACTGACTTGGTATATATAAAAAACCCCTGGAGTCAATACTCCACTAGGTGATCTTGTGGGAGACAAGGGCCTCTAAGGAATAAGGCCCCTGCCTTATTGCACACCCCTTAGAATCATCATGAGCGACTGTCAAGGTTTTCCCTCACGACCTCGTGGGTCTTCTCAAACTAAGTAGTCGTTAACCTACAGTTCAAGCCATGACGAGAGTGCTAGTAGGCTTTGGCAGGGCTGTTGTCCACACCTCTCCCTCAACGTCTCTGGTAGTCGTGTGTGATCCCTCTACTCCACATGTGAGTATGGTCGGCAAGCTATCGTCAGCCTACATCATCAACGAATCATGTCAGAATAACATCCATAATCATAACATCTAATCAGATGCACATATGTCATATATAGAACAATCAAACCCCAATAGTCCACTCCCTGACTCGATTCAAAGTCCAAGGGGTTTCATTGACACCTCTACATCCTTGAGGTCCAAAATCCTGCACACTTAGGAAAACTGAGTCAAGAGCATTTGTTTGTGTTAATACAACAAAGTAACATGTCATCAATCCATAACGCCTCATAATCATAGAAAATGCCCAATAGTAGAATAATCTGTATCACTTGCACACAAGTGTTCTCAAGAATAAGTTCGCTCAGTGCGAGCAAGAGCGGGATGTTACAATTTATTTCTCTTTTTTTCCTTGGTAAGTTCCTAGGAATTCCCTATTATGAGACCAAAACCAGTGAAGGAATTCTCTTTCCTTTATCCACCCTAACCCCTCATGAAAATAAAAATTAATTTCCTTTCTTGTTGTCGAGGGTAATTTACGATATAATTGAAGCCCAAACTTATTCTCAACATCTATCAAATTACTATTGCTGGATGTGAATTATATTCCTTCTAGTGTATGAATTTTATAATCTAGATTTATATTTCCTGATGGCTAATTTAAAGATTTGAAGAATATCACCGTCAAAATATCTCATCCACAACAAGTGACTAGTTTGATGTTAACCTTTTTATATAGCTTCGTATAATAAACATACATTCCTTTTGTTTTTCTCGAATTGAAATGAAATCCAAAATGGTGGATTCAAATAAAAGAACCTTTCATATAGATAACCGCCAAGACCAACTCTAAATCGATATACATAAGCTATCCATGTTCACAAGCAAAATTCCATCTACAAATCGATATACATAAGCTATCCATGTTCACAAGCAAAATTCCATCTACAACCCAACAAAATAAGAAAAACCTAGTCATGAACTTTTATACTGGAGTGAATGGTACTTCTAGATTTCTTTTTCTGGGAAGGATGACATTGACTCTCAGAGGCTTCTTTCTCAAGACAATATCTCCTCCATTCTCAAAACACTCTCTCCTCTAGTTATGAAATACAAGAAACAACCCTCTCTCAACCCATGCCTAACATTACATAGTCTCCTTGTGACTGGTATATTCATCCAGATATTTGGTTTCAAACAATCATTTTATTATCAAAAAGTCACTTTATTATGATATTGAACTAGAAAGATAGGCCGTGGCGAGGATGGAAAGACAAGGTACTATGCATCTACTACATGCATTCCAGATGTAGAAGAGGGGAAGGGATGGAGTGTCCACTTTCTCTTTCAAGCATGTGCATGTATGAAGAAAACCACAAAAAATTCACGAGTGATATGAGTGGAACCTTGATTGAATTTTGACACATTATATATGACTATAAGCTCTCAAACACATTGCATTTAGATTTTAAATTAAATGGATAGAGAAAACATGGTACAAGATCAGGGGCCTACTTGTCAAATGTTGGAATTATTTCCCCTTTGACTTGATCATGGTGGGCTTGAACTAGTGGAAAACATAGTGGAAATTTGGTTTTACATTAATTTAATACGCTTCAGCTAGTTTTTTAGGCTATTTTACCCTAATGGAGACATACTAAGTTGTTGGGTAGATTTGGGGGATAAATTGGCAAAGCGCCCGTGTGCCAGATGCATCCCAAGGTATTCTTTCTCAACCAAGTTATGGATTGATGTTTATTTCCTATTATTATTAGACATCAAATTATTTTCAGTCATTTTAATATTGAATGGAGATATCATAATAAATATCATCACTTCACTATCACTATCATAATGTACATCTTACAATTTATTCAAAACAATATTTTATATTTTATACAATAAAGTAAAAAATGTACAACCTCGATTTCATATAATTTCATTTTATATTTTATATTATCTTTCATTTATTATAATTTCTTTATCAACTAACACTATGAGTTACCACTTTATTCCGGGCACGGACCAGCCATTGCGTGGCTATCTCACATGCAATTATTATTTGAATGTTGTGATATGCTTACAGACTCTTGTTGAAATGGTTAAAAATGGTTAAGAAGTACATAAATATAAAAATATAGAAAGTGCTTAGTGCATATTCAAAAAAATAACAACAAACAAGAGAATGAAACCATAAATAATAGAAGCATAAGAAAGATTAAAATGGATAACATCCACAAAAGAGGTATGGGTTATAAAAAAATTGTGATAAGATCTTTGTTGATTTTTAATAGCAATAGTTGAAATCGACATTGTCTAACCGAACTTCTAAATGAAAGTTTCCCATGAGGACTTCTATGACATGCTCCATCTAATTATGAAAGTATGAAGTGATAAGTTTGGAATCACCAATGTGGATGGATCTAGAACTAGCAACAACCATTTTATAAAAGTTGTTGATATACACCGATTGACGCCATTAATTTGGAAAGGTGCAAAATGACGTCAATTGATGTATACCAACCGATTTTATAAAGTGGTTGTTTCTAGTTGACGGTCAACATGTCGTTTACATATGGTTCATGGAACGGGGAGGCCAAGCATTTTGGGAATATTGGGGGCTCAACAATAAGAGCATCATATAGACCCATTTATGGACATCACATGTCACTTACAAGAAATGAACCTGAGTGGGGATGGTAACAACCATTCCTCCCAACTGTTAGCACTCTGTAATTTGCCCAAGGCTGTGGAGGCAGTCACAGAGGCAACATCAAAACCACTTTGAGTCTTGGATCTATCCCTCCAAGACTCAGAGAGGGATCTCTCTGTGTGATATAGATTTGTTTGAATAAATATTAGGCTAGCTAATGGGTTCAGAGTTTGGATATTTTAAATGATTGGTTGGAACATGAGAAAATAGGTCCATTGGGTAATGGGGTCACAGTCCGAAGTTCAATAAAAAACAAGTTCTACAGAAAACATTACAGGGCAAGGTAGACACTCTTTTTGGATTCTTTGAATTTGATTTTTAGATTTAGAGGAGCAAGATGAGAAGAATAGGCAATAACAAGGTAATCAAGAATCCTGAAATTAACCATTGAGAAGAAAACATTGACAATTATGTCAAAGCCAGAAACAGAGTGTATGTCTCAACAAATTCTTTTCTTCGAACTTATTTGCAAAATTCAGAGTATGAATAACTTAAGAAATACAATGGATTTTTTTTTACAGTGAATGAGGAAAACATCACCACCAAAAGTGACACATGAATCCTGTAGTTGTTGTGAATGTATTATTGAATTGATGAAAATACAGAAGGCTCGATGAGCTATTTTACAAAACCTTAATCATGGTCCCCTGACTGATCAACCTCCTTTACACATTTGAATCACTACAATTTATAAAACAGACTATCCCCAGACTCAGAGGTCAGATTCAACCACCTCGGCCAAGAATAACATAAAATCGCCAAAAATCTGGAACTGCAAATTTGGCTGAATTAGCTGAAAATAGGGGTACACTCAGTCATTGATTTCTCCAAATCGGTGACACCTGTGCATAAAATGAATGAGGTTATTGTGTATTTTATTTTATAGAGAAACAACCTCCTTCAGTTTCTCAAAATTTTTCTCCACCTCGCCGAAACAGCTCCCGCAAAATCGGGACTGTAACAAGAAAAACCAGAAATCCAAAAAATGAAGCTGAAAGACAGCTTTGATTCTCCCGACTGGTGGCACCTTTGAAACACTTGGGAGAGGTTTTTGTTTTTCAGCCCGTTATTAACAAAAACCTCTTTCGGTTTTTAAAATTTCATCTTCGTTTTCCCAAAATCCGCTTCGCAAGATGAGGTGTCAAAACTGGAAAAACAATGGTTTTGCGAAAATGGGGGAGGGCGGTTTTGGAGAGGTAAGTGGTATTCCGGACCCCCCTTGAGGTGGTAAGTGGTATTGGGAGGGGGGGGGTCCGAAATCACCTAGAGGTGACAAGTGTCCCTCGTAATACCACTATTCCATACCCCCCCCCACGCCACCCCACCCCCCCCCTCCATTA
>JZKD02S0122733.1:334330-361595 GCA_000966675.3 Picea glauca
TTGGCCAAAAATTGAAGAAGATAGGCTTCCTGGAAGTCCCCCCTTCAAGCTTGTTGTCTCTGCATCTACAAAACACACCCTTGTTGGCTCAACCTAGCCCACACGCATATTTAAGTGTAAAAACTTAGCACCAGGCGCAACCGCACGAACTGTGCAAACTGTAGGATGGTTATGGGTGCACCTAGCCCCTAACTATCAAGGGCAAGGTCATATGACCCATGTGACCGCGCGTTTAAAAATAAGGGCCAAGAATATACACAATCGTTTGAACTGAATTTAAATCCAAACCAAACGCATACCTGCACGTGTGTCATGGTATAACAATGGTCACATGGCAACAAATATGTGACCGCGAGCTATATTAAAAGGGCTATGTTAAAACATATATGCGCACCCATGGTCATATTACAACACATACGACCGGGGTTTAGTTTTGAATGTGCGCGCAAAGGTTTTAAACCGTGGCCATATTACAATATAACATAACCACGGGTTGGGGCTAGGCCCCAGCCCTATCCCCCACCCAAACACAAAACATTTCAATTCAAATAAAATCCGCACCATATAGTGTTAAGAAACACTATGGTGGCGCGTTGGTTGGTGGTCTTTGCCAAAGCTTTGCACGCGGGTGGAGGTCACGGGGTCGAATCCAGTGGACTACAAATAAATTTTAAACCAATAAATAGGGGACATGTGGCGGCCATTGATTGGGCCACATGTCACCATTCCATTCACTGCAAACAAGCCATGTCACTTGCCAACTGTGAAAATAGCTGCCTGCCACGTGTCGTATGGCCTGACACGTCAGCATCCGTACAGACTGTACAATCAACACCCCTTTTTTTGCATGTTTGTCATTTTGAACAGAACGCAATATCTTTCGCTCCCGACGTCCATTTGAACCCAAACAAGTTGCATTGGGTTCATAACGACGAGGCCTACGCTTCCATTTGATTTGAAATGATTCTGAACATTGAATTTTTGAGCAAAATTTGATCCCCTGATCACCAGATGATACTATGAATTATAGGGTTATAACACCAACCACCCAAGCTACATCCAATGGACACATTATTAAAGTATTAATACCTAAATAAATACATTATTAAAGTAGTAATACATTATTAATACAATAATAAATTTATTGAAAATGACTATGGTTGACCATGATCATAGTTTCTTATGGTCATAAGTATGAATGACATTAATACATAAATTTATATTGTAATGTATTAATTTATATATTAATACATAAATACATTACTAAAGTATTAATATAGTGATAAAGTAATACATTAATAAAGTAGTGACACATTGTCCTTAATGACTTTAGTATTACATTATTAAAGCATTAAAGTATTAATAATATCTTATTAAAGTAATAATACAGTAATAAATACATTGTTAAATTATTAATACCTTAATAAATACAGTAATAGTAGATTAATAAAGTAATAACACATTGACCTTAATGGTGTTAGTAATATATTAATAATACATTATTAAAGTAAATACAGTAATAAATACATTATTAAACTATTAATACCTTAATAAATACATTATTAAAATAGTAATACACTAATGATACATTATTAAAGTATTAATACATTATTTGACAATGATGTGGTTGACTTGACCATGACCATGGTTTGTTATGGTTGACCATGACCATGGTTAACTTTGGTAGACTTTGGCTGACTTTAGTTAATTAATTAATGTATTGATTAATTAAGACATTAATACATTATTAATCAATACATTGCTAAAGTATTAAAGCACTAATAAAGTAATATATTACTATTACATTATTAAAGTAATGATACATTAATAAATACATTATTAAAGTATTAATACATAAATAAATACATTGTTAAAGTAGTAATGCATTATTAAACTATCAATACATTAATACATTTATTGAAAATGACTATGGTTGACCATGATCATGGTTTCTTATGGTCACGATTGTGAATGACATTAATACATAAATGTATATTGTAATGTATTAATTTAATTAATTAATACATAAATACATTACTAAAGTATTAATACATTAAAACAATAATAAAGTATTAATAAAGTAGTAATGCATTGACCTTAATGACGTTAGTAATACATTAATAATACATTTTTAAAATAAAAATACATTAATAAATACATTATTAAAGAATTAATACCTTAATAGATACATTATTAAAGTAGCAATACATTAATAATACATTATTGAAATATTAATACATTAATACATTAATTGACAATTTGACCATAGTTGACTATGCTTAACCATGATCATGGTTTGTTACGGTTGACCATGACCATGGTTAACTTTGGTAGACCTTGGTTGACTTTGGGAAGGAAAGGTTGACTATAGTTGATCGTGGTTGTTCTTCACCATGGTTGACTATGGTTGACCATGATCATGGTTGACTGGTGTTTATTATGGTTGACCATGCCCATGGATGAATTTTGTTGACCATGCAGATCTCATTATGGTGGGCCATGTTTATTATATTTAACCATAGTTTACTATGACACTACCGTATTGCAATGGCGATCATGTTTTGTTCGTCACATTGTGACATCAACTTTTGTTCATCACGTGACATCGTAAGGTTATGGTCATCAAATTATGATGAATCATTTTTCTTGTCACATTATGGCATTGGAATAGATTGTCACAATCTGACAATGGGTTATGTTCGTCACATTGCAACGTCGGGAAATAAATGCATACATAAATCCATCATTAAATGCATCATATATATAATGAAATAAATGAAACATATAAATAAAATAAACTCAATATATAAAAAATGAATTAAAGGCATATAATTTATGTTGGATGAGAGGTAATTAAAAAATCAACATAAATATAAACACATCATATATAAATATATCCTTTTTTTAGATCTATAATGCAAGTATAAAGACAGAAAAGGCGATGAAGTTGATAGTTAACATAAGAAGCCCAAGGAGAAAAAGAAAAATGAAGAATATAAAATCTATACATTAGTTAATGCTCTCACTTCCACTTGCTTCTGCGAAAGACACCCAAGGGAGCCATTTTTCGAAATTTGACTGTAAGTCTACATTTCTTTCTTCGACAAAGAACCCTCTTGAGGAGAAAGGATTGAAATGATTGGATGAGCACTGAGCCTGACACCTAATATGCATCTAGATTAAGCACATATATATTAATTGAAATGCATACCAAACGTGGCAACTCTTCACATCCATAAAAATGTGGTCACTGATATTCGTAGAATTAATCTTGGCTAATCAGTTAAACATGGAAATCAATGACTAGGGAAGTAATTCCTTAATGATATTAACTAAATATGAAAAAGTAAATAAGGAAACATATGCATTCTTAAATGCAAGGAAGTTATGAACTTTAAATATCATTCATTGATTTGAGTGTAAGACGAAGAAAATGCCAACATCCTTAATTGTTGGACATAAGATTGGAATTTGTAATTAAAAGCTTGATTAAACCATCGATTCCAATAAGGGGGAGCCTATCGACATAATTAAAGGTTTTTTGCTAAAATTTACACATCTATCACATTTCTTGGATAAATAAAAACCAAACATTTTTAGTCTTGTTGAATCCTTAACTAGTCCCAAGTCGACAAACTTGCTAGATCCCACCTTTTTAAACATTAAAATTCATCCTCAAAAGTGTTTTCTCTATTTATCATAACATGATGATATCCTTAATATTGCATTGATCATGAAATCATAATGAGCAATCACTTTCATCTTGTGATTCATGACAACTTGTGATTTTGAGCCATGTTATCAAGTTTGATTGATTGCAAAGAACATTTTCATTTTTTCTCACTAATGGTTGTTTTATGAGGTTAAGCTTATTTGTGATTTCATGTTACTTACATAATTCTACTTATGCATGAAGATGTTTAGACTCATTCACACTCTACAATTAGTTGAGTTATTATGTCAATTCAAGATTTGATGTTACTTTGAGTCCTTATGAATAGGTATCATGCTTTATGGTCACAAGTGGCTTTCAAAGACCAATTCAAGCATAGTTAGATATCGGGTGATGAGAGACTGCACATGAAAGTCAAGTAGAAAATTCACAAACAAAAGCGGGATCGACGGAATTTTCACATGAGAATGACATGAAGTGGTGATGAATATAAATTCAAAGCATAACATAAGTGATGCCGGTTTCATTCTAATGCTTTAGTGATATAAATATAAATCCACATGATTCGTATGGCATCAGAAACAAAACATGTGTTGTAAGAATGGTAGATTAAGTCGTTAAAAAATGAGGAGATGGTCAAACCCAAGCATCTTATATGTGTTCATCGTCGCTAGAAAACTTGTGAACAAGTTTTGGGCCAAATTGATGATTTTACTAAGTGTTTCCTTGTATGTACATCGAACATCCTAAGGCCTCCCTCGTGCATTGAAATCATATTCATGGAGTGATAGATTGACATGACTAATCATTTGAATTGAATCCTATTTGATGGGGAGGGAATATGAGTGAAAAAATCCATATTCTAGAAAAATGTTTATCTACACAACATTTGTGCTTTAGCGAGCTATGCACTTTATGCATAATATTTGTGGTCTACCCAGTTGAGATTTGAAGTACCAAAAGGGTGTGCCTTGATTGTTTTTGGGGCATAGAGACACAATGCTATTGACTTGATTTTATTTCAAGGTATGCAACTATGAAAATGTCAATTAAAAAATTTCCCACAAGTGACCTTGTTTTTTCTTCTTGATTGATTAAAGTGGATGAAACGGTAAGGAATCAATGCCCAAATACTCTTTGGTAATATATTGGTGTCTACTACCTTAAATAATGGTTGGTTCATCAATCTGAGACCAAATGAAGGAGTTACACCTTTATGGACATTGAAGGGGTCTCATTAACAAGCAATTTTTAAAATTTTTTTAATACTCATCATGGAGCAATCCAAAGAATATTTTAATCCTAATTTCAATGTTTATGTTTGATAATTATATTGAAGTATCCATAATTTAGTTTCAAAGTGTGTCTTAGAGCATGAATCACCGTGAAGTCAACGGAGCCTCAAACACTCCTAGTGACTAATGAAGATCCAAACGAGTTGTGCTTTTGATGGGAATACATGAATTTTCAATGGATTAGCTTCATAATTATGTTTTAATAGTCATGAATGTTAGAATTGCAAACGTGGAAAACACAATTCACAATGATAATTAACAATCATACATATAAGGAACACATGGATTTCACGTGGTCCACCCAAACGTTGGGATACGTCCACCAAGCATAGGCATCGATTGTCTTATTATTCAGATCATGGAGATTACATTAGCTCACTCACACTCAGTCATTTTGTCTCTACAATCTTACATGAATTTATAAATTCACACAAGAAACTGATTAATAAATGCAATCCCTATCCATATTCTAAGTTGTTGTATTTGGTTGTAACCAACACAGAATAATAGGATCCAAATATGTTCTTGGTAATTTGTTCTCACCAAATCCCAACAATCTCCACCTTAATAACAATTAATTTGATACCTTGCTCCTTCCTTTTGTTCATCACCTTTTCTGCAATCCAAGAGAAGCAAAGCATCATTGTAGCTTCTCTAATAAAACTGGTTTCATGATCTCACCTATGTGACTTGCACGAGTTTGGACTTCTGAGGGGTCACTCAACCTCCAACATGTCTTCCACAACTGTTTTGTGAGACATATTTAGTGATATATCTCCTCCTATCCAAAACACCTATAAAATATACATTACAATTATCACAGACCATCTCAGTGTAACCATTATAGGTGACATTTGTTCTTCTCAAATGCTGAAGCACCCATTTCACTACAACACCTGAATCTGTCATGTATCTGACAACCTCATTAGCATGTGAAACATCTGGTCTTAACCATTTCATCGCATACAATAGACCTCCTACTGAACTTACACGAGACATAACATTTTCTTCTTTATAGACAGGCCCTATGCTTGAAGAAAAATTATAATGGAAAGCAAGAGGGATAAAAACTGGTTTTACAATGTTCATATTGAACTCTAGCCACAACTTACCATTACCATCTCTATTTACTTCCATTCCCATAATTTGTTTTGATGTTCCTTGATCCCTCATCTAAATTGTCATGTCCACCCGAGTCAATTTCTTATTGATTTTATCCATGCTTCAGCTTGCATCGAGCATATCATTATCAAAGAACATCAAGACTGTGAATGTACTATAAACTATATAGTCATTCCTACCCTTTGAAAATTTTTTATTCACTATGAAAGATTCAAACCTCTTGTATATTTGCCTGGGTACTAATAGGCCATACAATGAACTATCTAGCATGCAAACAAATTTACCGTTGAGATCTTGAATCAACCCTTTTGGTTGTTCCATACATCTATATCTTTGTCAATGATGACCTTGTGAGAAGTAGGATCCCACACACAACATCCCTTTATAACATCATCATAACTTGCAGAGATATAAAACAAGCAGAAATTTAGAAACAAAGATTTTAAGTCTGGAAATGATTCACCGCTTACCAGTACCTGTAATTATTTCTTGCTCTTATGACCTTGATGCTTCTGTCATAAAAAAGAAGATACATCTATCACTTCAGATTCCACTTCAGTACTCTGTTCTAGCTTATAAAGGTTATCAACCTTTGTTTCCTTCATCACTACTAACTTCCCTTTCGACAATGTGAGAGCTCCACCTTGACCTGTATACTTATATCCACAAGAATCCAACACTCCCAATGAAATCAAATTTGATTTAAGCTTAGGTACATATCTAACATCCGTTAATTCCCTAACAATACCATCAAACATCCTAATTCTAATATTGCCAACCCCAACAGTTTTACAACGAATACCATTTCCCATAAACACTACACCCTCATCAACAGATTGGTAAGAAATGAACAATTTCTATGTGAGCACATGTGGTGGGAGGCACCTGAATCTAACTTCCATTCTTCTTGATATTGTAAATTATTAGAAATGGATAAAACTTGATCAATCATACCTGAATTTGTTACAGCCAAATTTGCTTCCTTCGTAGAGTTTTCCTCAGATTTCTTTCTCTTCCAACAATATTTCTTGAGATGTCCTATTTTTCCACAATACCCACATTTTTCCTTACCCTTTCTGTTTCTTGACTTAGATCAAGAAAAATTTCTCTCATTTTTCTCTTTAGTTCGACCTCTGACCAACATCGCCTCTAAATTTGAGGTTTCCTTACTAGATTTTCTCCCGATCTCCTCAACCAACAAAGCTCCCACACTAGAGTCATAATCTAAAACATCTGTTGAGCTAAAGCTAATAGAGGTGACTAGATTATCCCAAGATTCAGGCAACGAACACAATAGTATAATAGCCTTATCTTCATCTTCAAATTTAACTTCCATACTATTCAATTGAACTATAAGGGTAGTAAAGGTATTTAAATGGTCATCAAATTTTGTACCTTCTTTCATCCACAAACTGTACAACCGTCTCTTCAAGTAGATCTTGCTCGTCAAAGAATTCGTCATATATAGACTTTCCAATTTGCTCCATAACTCTGATGTTGTATTCTCTCCTACGATATTAAACAAAACCTTATCTGCCAAACATAAGCGAATGACACTAAGAGATTTCGCATCCAGATCTTCCCATTCCCATTCCGTCATGGTTGTTGGTTTCTTTGACTTGCCTGCCAATGCTTTTTGCAACCCTTGTTGCACCAGCAAATCCTTCATATTGAACTTCCAAAGCTCAAAGTTGTTTTTACCGCTAAACTTTTCAACTTCAAACTTCAAACTTTGCATCTTAGCCATTAGCACAAAAAATATCCCAATACTCAAATCAGTGGTTATAATAACCAAGGCCTTTTTTTAAGAAACAATGTGGAGGAATAATGGTAAAAAATTTACAAAGTTTTAATAAAAAGGTTTTAATCAAAAAACCTTTTACTAACCCCACCTTTTATTAAAATAAAAAAAAATTAAAAAATCCACCTTTTAAAATTCCTCCACCCTTTTATGCATATTTATAATATTATAAATATAAAACATAACTTTCAAAAAAAAGATCCGTCAATAATATATTTGGGAGATCGTGACTTTGTTTTATGCCATAGCATATAATATTCTAGCTCATACCTTAAACTTTTCCAAAAAACAAAAAAAACATGTGAACATTTTTTTATCTGCGGAGTTTTAGGGAGTCACTGCACCTTTACTTTTTTGACTGAAATGTTACTTTCCATCCATGCAGAGAAACAGAAGGAAATATCATTTGCCAACAATGCACAGAAACATAAGTGTTTCTAGCAGCTGACCCGATGCCTTTGTTGACCGAATGCATGGAAATATTATTTGTAGACGCACATTTCAAGTCCTCCATGGATCAACCAGTAATCTTGTTTTCGGTAAACCTGTGATCTTGTCTTAACCACCTCTGATACCACTTGTTGGAATTGCAAACACAAAAAACACAATGATAATTAAAAATCATACATATAAGGAACATAGGGATTTCACGTGGTTCACCCAAACGTTGGGCTACATCCACCAAGCATAGGCATCAGTTGTCTTATTATTCAGATCATGGAAATTACATCAGCTCACTCACACTCAGTCATTTTTCCTCTACAGGCTTACATGAATTTATACATTCACACAAGAAACTGATTAATAAATGCAATCCCTATCCATATTCTAACTTGGTCTATTTGGTTGTAACCAACGCAGAATAATAGGATCCAATTCTATTATTGATAATTTGTTGTCACCAAATCCTAACAATGAAATTAAAATAATAGTTGGTTCATTATTCCAATTTTTTTTCTCAATCTGATAGATAATATTTGTCCATTAATATAAAATCACTCACTTGGGAGGATTGTTAGCTTCCCAAGCCAATGATGTGCCTCTCGTGGGTGGCTTGCTAGATATGAATGCTATCAAATATCCCAAGAGGCACAAGCTATCAAATATCCCAAGTGGCCTATATTTGAAAATCAATATTGCACACAAAACTCTACACCCTTTATATTACATGTTTCTCAATACAAATACATTAACATGTTTGTTCCCATATCTAACTTCTTTTAGTTTTGGAGACGGTGGTTGAGAGATTCTCTCAACAACCTCCAACAAATCTCAAACCAACCTCTAAAATAATCATTATTCCTAACACCCTCCCATAATGACTATTTTACAAATATAGAAAACTTATACAATTCTCATGATCCAGGTGTATATCGGTGGCCACCCACCTTTTCCAACTAGCTCAAAACACTTTTCTGGCAATTTTGGCAATTTACTATTTTTAGCAGTTTTAACTTTTGGGGCCATTATGAGGGCCTAAATGAAGGTTTTTTAAGATTGATCTTCTCATTAATAGCTAGAGTCATGATTGAGCCCCCAAAATGAATCTCCTCGATGATACCTTTCCAACAAGCTATCATACACCTAAAACGGATATCGTATGCAAAAGTTACGACCCCAGGAAGTTGATGTACTAACTTACCCAAATGAGGCCCACATGAATTTTGGTGCTTCATCTCCTAGGGTTAGGTTTTTGGATGTCTAGGGTTTTTGGCATTCCTGTTTATTGTAAAAAGGCCTTCAAAGCCTCATTGTAATCATCTTCTTGCGAATGTGAGTAGCCGTCACATCTCTTCTCAGAGATAAGATGCCACCATTCTAGCGAGTATTTCACTCTGTATTTTTACAATCTCTGTACATTTCTTTCATTAATAGAAATCGGGTATTACTGTATATCTGTGTTTATGGTTGCATCTCTGAAACATTTATGTTATATTATTTAATATCTTCGATATATTTGTTCATTTCTTTATTATATCTCCACTCTCATTGCGTGCCGAAAATAAATTCAGATCAATGGTATCAGAGGAGGTTGCTCTTGATTTTTTTTTTTTAGTGCATGTCCCCGACGAGGTTCGAGTATAGAAAGTTGGGTCTGAATCTTGTCTCTCTTGAAGAAAATCCCTCTCTTATGCCCAAGAAACCCTCCATTGCGAAAGAAAAGAAAAACGACAGAGCAGACAATCCTATAAATCTATTGCTTAAGAAAACTATCACGCGACAGAGGGATGAAATGATGGATAATTTTTCCCACATCCTTCAATGCCCACTAATAGAAAAAGACACATATTCATCAAACAACCACTTTGGAAGCACCTCTCCTTTCAAGGTACAACTTAATTTTGATATTCCCATATTTGAAGGTCAAATAGATATGGATGCCCTAGACAAATGGTTAAATCTACTAGATGGTTATTTCTCTATTCACCATTTTTCCAAAAGGGAAAATATCACCTTCGCACTCCTTAAATCTCTCCCCCATGTTAAACATTGTTGGGAAACTTACTGGGAGCAAAGTTACACAGAGGAGTCTGGAATATATGGGGCTGAGCCCACTTGAGATTTTTTTGTGGACGTGGTAAAGGAACAATATTACCCTATTGGCAACTATGAGGACCAATACATGAGATGGACCAAACTGCAACAAGAGAGGGGCCAAGCAATTCCAGAGTTCACCAATACCTTCCATACCTTACGCACCAAGCTGGGTATCAAAGACTTCAAACAAAATTTGGTTCTGAGATACCTCGGGGCTCTACACAGATACATCCAAACTGAAATGGATTTTCTACACATCTCATCACTTGGTGTTGCTTATCGATATGCTGTTAAAATCTAGCATAAATTTAAGCACCAGAACAAACAGGAGTTCAGGTCTGCAAATCCACAACAACCAAAGTATGAAAAATACGACCCTAACAAATAGTCTCCTGAAAACCAATCCAATCCACAGGAAAAGAAGGGTCACGAGAAGACAAAGGACACCAGAAAATGGTGTGATTTCCACAAAATCCCCTGGCACAACACCGATGAATGTCACTCAAAGTAGTCATTGGTGGCCGAGATCAAAGACAAGGAGATGAACCGTGATTCATAATTTGATTTTGAAAATAACGGTAAAAGACATATCATCGACGCAGACCCCATTGCTATTGTCAAGACTGCAAAAATTCAACCAGAAGAACCAACAGATCCTGAAGAGGGGGAGCACATTTTTTAATCATAGATGTGGGTGAAGGGGACCCCGCTGCATTTTGTTGTTGATAGCGGAAGCCAAAAGAACCTCATCTCAGCAGAGGTTGCCAAATAGTTGGGATTGTCGACAACAACACACCCGTAGCCATACAACATCGGGTGGCTTCACCAAGGATGAGATATTCATGTTAGCTAGTAGTGTCAATTTTCATAGAACATCCAACCCTTCAAGGATGAGGTATTATGTGATGTTGGCCCACTGGATGTTTGTGATTTTCTCTTGGGCCAGCCATATATGTGGATTCGCCATGTTGTTTATGAGTCTCAACACCACAGTGTCATTGTTCCTCTAGGGGGTCATCTCTATAGAATACCAGAGGTAGTTTCGACTATTGTTCCACCTAAACAGTGCCGCAAGGTAGTATCTCATACTGCAAAATTCATCTTCTTCACAATATGTTCAAAGGGGGAACATAAGGACACTACAACCACTATAGACTCGCCCCAAGCACCCTCTATCCAACAGAAGTAGGTCAACAAGGTTGCAGCAAAGGAAAAATATTCCTTCTGCACATCATCCTCTCATGTAGCTCTACTTGTTGAAAATCCTCAGCCTCAACAGGTTCGTGACAAACTTCCACAAACTAAGCAGTGTGACATCTCTAGCAAGGCAAGCAGCTCACCAAGATGCAGATATAACAATCGATTTTCCCTCTCCCCCAAGAACTCAACACAATGGAGACCACTTCTTCCTAAGGAGGGAGGATTGATCCAGGTGGATAACGGTGGCCACCCATCTTTTCCAACTAGCTCAAAACAATTTTCTGCCAATTTTGACAATTTACTATTTTTAGCAATTTTAACTTCCGGGACCATTTTGAGGGCCTAAAAGAAGGTATTTCGAGATTGATCTTCTCAATGATACTGAAAGGCATGATTGAGCCTCCAAAATTAATCTGCTCGATGATACCTTTCCAATAGGCTATCATACGCCTAAAACGAAGATCGTATGCAAAATTTACGACATCGGGAAGTTGATGTACTAACTTACCCAAACATGGCCCACATGACTTTTGGTGCTTCAACACCTAGAGTTAGGTTTTTGGATGTATAGGGTTTTTTTCATTCCTGTTTATTGTAAAAATTCCTTCAGAGCCTCATTGGAATCATTTTCTTGCGAATGCGAGTAGCCGTCACATCTCTTCTTAGAGATAAGTTGCCACCATTCTAGTGAGTCTTTCACTCTGTATTTTTATAGTCTCTGTACATTTCTTTCATTAATAGAAATCATGTATTGCTTTATATCTGTGTTTATGGTTTCATCTCTGATACATTTCTATTATATTATTGAATATCTTCGATATCTCTGTGCATTTCTTTATTATATCTCCGCTCTCATTTTGTGCCGAAAATAAATCCAGATCAATGGTATCAAAGAAGGTTGCTCTTGGTTGGTTTTTTAGTGCATGTCCTTGACAAGGTCCAAGTATATCAAGTTGGGTCTCGAGCTTGTCTCTCTTGAATAAAATCACTCTCTCACGCCCAAGAAACCATCCATGGCAGAAGAAAATAAAAACGACAGAGGAGACGATCCTATAAATTTGTTTCTTGAGCAAGCTTTCACGCGACAGAGGGACGAAACGATGGAGAATTTTTCCCACATCCTTCAACACCTGCCGATAGAAACAAGTGCATATTCATCAAACAACCACATTGGAAGAACCTCTCCTTTCGAGGTACAACTTAATTTTGATATTCCCATATTTGAAGGTCAGATAGATGCGGATTCCCTAGACAAATGGTTAAATCTGCTAGACGGTTATTTCTCTGTTCACCATTTTTCCGATAGGGAAAAGATCACCTTCGCACTCCTTAAATCTCTCTCCCATGTCAAACATTGGTGGGAAACTTACTGGGAGCAAAGTTCCACAGAGGAGTCTGGAATATATGGGGCTGAGCCCACTTGGGATATTTTTGTGGATGCAGTAAATGAACAGTATTACCCTGTTGGCAAATATGAAGACCATTACATGAGATGGACCACACTGCAGAAAGAGAGGGGCCAAGATGTTCTGGATTTCACCAATATCTTCCATACCTTACGCACCAAGCTAGGTATCAAAGAATCCAAATGACATTTGGTTCTGAAATACCATGGGGCTCTACACAAATGCATCCAAACTGAAATAGATTTTCTGGACATCTCATCACTCGGTGCTACTTATTGATATGTTGTTAAAATTGAGAAGAAATTTAAGGACCAGAAAAAATGGGAGTTCAGGTTTGCAAATCCTCAACAACCAAAGTATGGAAAATACGGCCCTAACAAACAGTCTCCTGAAAACCAGTCCAAGCCATAAGAAAAGAAAGGTCACGGGAAGACAAAGAAGGACACTGGAAAATGGTGTGATTTCCACAAATCCCCTGGAACAACACCAATGAATGTCGCTCAAAATAGTCATTGGTGGCCGAGATCAAAGACAAGGAGACGAACCCTAATTCAGAATCTGATTCTGAAAATACTTGTAAAAGATAGATCATCGATACAGACCCCACTGCTATTGTTGCAACCGCAACAATTCAACCAGAAGAACCAACAGATATTGAAGAGGGAGAGTGCATTTTTCATTCACAGATGTGAGTGAAGGGGACCCCGTTGCATTTTATTGTTGATAGCGAAAGCTAGAAGAACCTCATCTCAGCAGAGGTCATCAAACAGTTGGGATTGTTGGAAACAACACACTCGCAACCATACAACATCGAGTGGCTTCACCAAGGATGAGATCTTCATGTCAACTAGCAGTGTTGATTGTCATATGACATCCATCCCTTCACGGATGAGTTATTATGTGATGTTTCCCCACTGGATTTTTTTTATGTTCTCTTGGGCCAGCCATATATGTGGAGACACCATGTTGTTTATGAGTCTCGTCCTTGCAATGTCATTTTTTCTCTAAGGGGTCATCTCTATAGAATACCAGAGGTAGTTTCGACTATTGTTCCACCTAAATAGTGCTGCAAGGTAGTATCTCATACTACAAAATTCATCTTCTTCACAATCTGTTCAAAGGGGGAACAGAAGGACATTGCAACCACTACAGCCTCGCCCCAAGCACCTTATATCCAATAGAAGTAGGTAGAAAAGGTTAAATCAAAGTGAAAATATTCCTTCTGCACACTATCCTCTCATGTAGCTCGACTTGTTGAACAACCTCAGCCTCAATAGGTTCGTGACAGATTTCCACAAAATGAGTAGCACGACGTCTCCAGCAAGGAAAGCAACTCACCAAGATGGAGATTCAACAAACTCTTTTCCCTCTCCCCCAAGAAATAAACGAAATGGATACCATTTCTTCCTAAGGAGGGTGTATTGATCCAAGTGGATATTTGTGGCCACCCACCTTTTCCAACTAGCTCAAAACAATTTTCTGGCAATTTTGACAATTTACTATTTTTAGTAGTTTTAACTTTCAGGGCCATTTTGAGGGCCTAAATGAATTCTTTTTGAGATAGAGATTCTCAATGATAGACAAAGGAATTATTGATCCCCCAAAATGAATCTCCTTGATGATACCTTTCCAACGAGCTATCATACACCTAAAACAAAGATCGTATGCAAAATTTACGACCCTGGGAAGTTGATGTACTAACTTACCCAAACGGGGCCCACATGACTTTTGGTGCTTCATCTCCTAGGGTTAGGTTTTTGGATGTCTAGGGTTTTTGGAATTCCTATTTATTGTAAAAAGGCCTTCAGAGCCTCATTTTAGTCATCTTCTTGCGAATGCGAGCAACTATCACATCTCTTCTCAGAGATAAGCTGCCACCATTCTAGTGAGTCTTTCACTATTGTTGTAGGTGAATCCCCCTGCAGACAAGTGGAATCCCTATTGGTTTCTAGAATCCTAAGGCCAAGACAGAAAAGTGCTTAACATGGACACTGAATTCCTTTTAGATCTAATCAGGCTAATAAATGAAAGAGAAGAAGAAAGATATGTACCTTGTTAGTGACGTTTGTCCTTGCAAAGTCTTGGATGAGCTTCGATCTTGAGCTCCCTGATAGGTCATGCAAAAAAAAAAAAGGATACAATAGACTTCCTACTATACTGATATTATCTCAAACATAGATACATCTACTGCAGACAAACTCATATTGAACAAGCATAAGTTTGAAAGAAACAGGCCAAGCATTGATTATATTAATGAGAACAAGTAAAAGTACTTACAATCCTTTGAATGAAGGTGCAACAACTTCTTCTAGTTCTCCTTGTCCAACCCCTTTTCTCAATCAATATGCACTGATTTCCTTGATGACATCTCACTCATGAGATCATAAGTTTCACATCTCCAATCTGTTCCATGTCTTCAATACCTTCTTATGAGATCATAAGTTAGGTATAATTATAAATCTTCCTTGTGCCTTTCACCATGAGAAGGACTCCTTATATAACCTTGGAGAGATACAAAAACTTGAGAGATCTTTGGGATAAGTTGAGGATTCCTCTCCTTCAGTTGAGGATCTTTCCTAAGATCATGGCTTGACCATCTATTTGAATCCAACTACCTTCAGGAGTTGAGAGATTCTTCCCTGATTTGCATCAGCAAACCTAGAATTTTCCAAAATAAGGGTAGCACTCCCCCAAAAGGGTGGACAGGGTGCTCAAGCATTCCCCCAAAGAGGCTCAGGGGGTGCCATCACTCCTTGATAATGGGTAGGGGAGTGCTCCTCTCCAAAATTCATTTTTTGAGTGTTTTTTCCATGGAAAAAGGTTTGTACTCCCTATCAAGTGACTTCTCTTCTTCAAAATTAGTCTTTGGGGTGTCTTAAGTGTCTTTGTTATGTTGTTAGAGGCACGACATGGGAAAGATGGCAGTATATTGTTTGTGACACTTGCAACACTTGTAGTTAAGATGTGACACTTGCGGACAAGATGTGACACTTACAACACTTGTAATGACGACACTTGCGACACTATCGAAGTGAGTAATTTTGAGGTGTAATAGATTGCCCCCCAAAGTACGAAGTTAGAAGACAATGATGACTGAAGTACTTTGTAGACTTTTTCGAGCAAGGGTATGGATGCAGAGAAACCAAAAAAAAGTTGCACACAACCATCAAACAAATATTATGACATGTTTCAAAACCCAAGGCAGACATACCTATGCTTGAGTGATAAATACTTTTTATCTATGGCCACCATAAAATACATTGTGGATCCATAGCTATATTGAAAAAATGGTATAACCACTGCAGATACAATGTGGATCTATACTCCTATGACCTGAACTGATTGTAGCCACGAAGAATACACAGTGGATCTACGAGATGACAAGACATAGCCATGACCAATACAAAGTGGATCTATGTAACAGTATATGTGTCATAGTTCAAAAGAACTCCTTCGCAACTTGGGCAAAGTATATATAAGAGTGATGAATCAACCCAGGGTATTCTTACCGATCCCAATGTAGTATAGATCTAACCATGTGAATAGATGTCCTGATGTCTAACATGGCAGAAACCACTTGATTACTGGTTAATGATGTAAACTGTTAACAAGCCCGAGGGATATCACCATTAATGTCAATGATTCCCAAGGTACTCTAGTTCATTTCAACGAATGTGAATAGATGATCTAAAGTTGAACATTTGTGGAATCATCCAAACAGAGGTCAATGATGTAAACCCACTGTCGGACACGACGAGGCCTGCCATTGAGGCATGCAGGTCCCAAGGTACTAACTAGTTTCTAAGTCTAGCTCCTGGATAATGTGTTGAAGTCGACAGGAAGAGACTCGTCGAAGGAGGGCCTTTATGTATCCCCCATCAATGACACAGAACTGACACAGAGATGTAATTGGTAGATCAAATGAACATGGACTGACATGGTAATAGAAACAAGATATTTGTGATGGCTGACTCTCGAAGCAGATACTTCCCTCGAACACTGAGGCACCACAACAAAAACTTGACATGGACCAAATCTTGATGATGTAGTGGATGCTGTGACTTTCATCAGGTAACCCAAAGGAGTAAAAGAAACTCAGAGGATTGGCTCAGTGCATAGGTTCAGCAGATTAAAATGCCTGCAAAGACAAAGTGTTGTGTTCAAGGGCGACTATAAGAGTTACTGGTAGTGTTCTCAAAAATTGCTTAGCTTTTCTTTCAATTTTTCCCCCATCCAGATAGATGAGTACCTCTTTTTAATTTAATGAGCTCGAGGAGGGTAACACATGCTCGATATGACTCACCTTCGGTAAGTCCCTCTTCCTTTGTTTAACGAACTAGAAGAAGTAAGGGTTCGGTCCCATATGGGCCCTTCAATGTATGATTGTTTAACGAGTCCAAAGAAGGTAAACTCAGTGGTTTTTCATATTTAGAGAGTCTAAAAAAAAACGTAAAGACGACTCCAGTGTTGTCCTTTTTCGTAATTTTAGTCTCGCGAGGCTGAAAAAGAGATAAATTATCACTCAAAAGATTCCCTTTCAAACCTTTTAACGAGTGGGAAAGAAAGAAAGATCACTCGGAAATATTTTCATGTTTAGAGAGTCTGAAAAGAGCTCAAAGACAACACCAAGGGGTTCCTTTTTTGTTTATCCATGCGAGTCTAAAAAAGTGATAAAAGTCTACTCAGTTACATTCTCATGTTTTTCGAGCACGAGAAAGAACAAAGACTAAGCTCGATATGCCCGTAGCTTGAAAGCTAATGGCTTACCTCCAGAATGATCATCAAAGGCTCGAGACATTCCCTCCAAGCTTCAATTCATTCACCAACTTTGAGGTTGTCACCAATTTCTATACTAGATGGAGAAAAATGATACGGGTGGATGAAATGAAGGTTCAAATACGAGAGCTAACGAAAGACTTGACTTGACATCTACGAGATCTGGCGAAAGACTTAAATTGATAAGAGAGGTGACTATTTCATTTTTTAATGAGCTTGACACAGGAAAAGAACTATGCTCAGGGCTCTGGGTTCAATCCCCAGATTGTTGTTTCATTTTTTAATGAACTTGCTACAAATAAGAAAACTATGCTCAAAGATTTTGTTTCATTGTTTTTAACGAGTTTTCTATAGAGAAGAGAAACTATGATCGTGACCTTTATTTCATTTTTTAATGAGCTTGCCACAGAGAAGAGAAACTATTCTTGTGGACTCTTCTTGATCATGACTTCCAAGAGAATAACGCTCTGGAAGGAAACCACATCAAGGGACAAAACTCAGTCATGGCTTCCAAGAGATCTTCACTGGATGGAAGAAAATCACTCTCGAAGGAACACATGTCGAGGGTTGCGACAGGGGTAAGGAGATTAGGCTCCAATAGCCCTACCGAAGAGATCACCATGTCAACTATTGGATCCAAATCATCAGGAGTCGAAGTCATAGGAGACAACGCCACATAATTGACATGCGGCGGGGGCGACACTGTCTACATATAAGAACCATTTAGGGAGGTAATCTAGTTAGGATCGATAAAGGAAAGTTGATTAATAGTCACAATTCTTCCTTTGTGAGGGAAATATATCACACAAAAAAGAGTGGACACAATAGCTTTCATGACATAGACATAATCTCACCCAAGGAGTAAAGAGAAATCCAAGGGCTCTCAGACTACCATGACATCAATAAAGATAGTTTTCTCTCCCAAAGTTACTGGAAACTGAGGAAGGGTCCCTAAAGGTTGACTGGTTCTTCTGTTAAAAGCTGACATATTCTGTGTAATCAACGCAAGATGAGGACAACCCAAAGCATGTCAAGAAACAGAGGATAAAATACTAACGGATGCACCTTCATCTATTAGCGTTTGAGGAACATCCCAACCACAAACCTGTAATATAATATAGAAAGGAATGTGAGAGGGAAGACGAGGTATTGTTAGCGCACCCCAATAAAAAAGGATGGCCTCATTGCTTGGAGGGGGTTTCACGGGAGAATGAGGAATTTCCCCCAACAGGGTAGATTTTGTGTCAACGATAAAAATGTGGGCAATATCGGGTTTACTCTCTAGAGGGAGAGTAGGATCGACCGATGATGGGATCATATCGACCACACAGGAACTCTTCAGAGGAAGAGTGGGATTGACCGATGATGGAATCGAATAAACCACGCAGGCACTCTTTAGAGGAAGGGTGGGATTGACCGAGGAAGGGATTGGATCAACCAATTTGACACTCGTCAAAGGAGGAGTGGGATTGACTGATGATAGAACCGGATCGACCACTTGGGTTTCATTCTCCAAGGGAAGAATGGGGTCGACGGGTGGAAACAGATCGACCGCTTTGGTGTCACTCTCTAACAGGAGAGTGGGGTTGACCAAGGATGAAAACGGATCAACTACTTGGGTTACACTCTTTTGATAAAGAGTAGGGCTAATCAATGATGAAACTTGATCAACTACTTGGGTTTGTGGTTCAATCAAGGAGGAAACTAGATTGACCACCTGATCATCCAGACTGACCGAGGATGGAACCAGATTGATCAGTTCATCAACTAACGATGGATTGGGGGAAAGTTTATGATAACCTTTTGGAAGTTGATTTTTTTCCAAAAGAGAAGAATCCTCGTCCATGCGAGGACAAAGGTGAAAATAATGATCACCTTTGCATAACATACAAGGGAATTTGACAGTTGTCTTCTTCTTACCAACCTTGACGTCACTAGTTGACGGGGTATCAACAACATGTCTAGCAAAGGCCGATGACGCAGAGGACCACTTTTCTAAGACCTTGGGAATACTAGGGAAATCCCTCAGAAAGTGGTCACCCTTACAAAGACTGCAAGGGAATTTGGGTTTCAGATTCTTCATTTTAATCTTGTTGACCTCATCAACACTCCCAGTACTATTAATAGTAATTGGTTACTTGGTTCCAACATCTGATGTTGTTGGGTCTTTGGTCCTTTTCGACTTCTTCTTCTTCTTATTTTTCCATTTATTCTTCTTCTAATCAACCTGGCTACTTGCTTTAGAGATTTCACTAGGCGAAGAAGGAGAAATGGAAGGAGACTTAACGGGTGAAGAAGGTGAAAAGTCGATGTGAGGTTGATGTGTGAGTGGTGTACTGACATCTAAAGTATTAGGTGCAGTTGAAACATTGGGAGGATTTGAAATCACGGGAATGGGGAACAACGAAACCAATAATCTGATGGTGAGTCCCGGAAGACTCGGTGTGTCAATGTACGGAGGACCAAAGTTTCCAAAAGAAGGAAAGGTATAAGGTTATCCAGGAGAAGGGGTTCCTCCATTACTACTCTCAAGATTTGATGCCATTAACATTGACTCAACCTAAGGTCCACTAAGTAACACAACCAACACACACTATGAATCTGAGAAGCAAACAATCAAACAAAACCTTCCAAGAATGAAACCACTAGTTGGTGATGAAATCCAACATCACGAGATCAAAATAGGAAGGGGTAGGGATAGAATGGGTAGATCAGTTACATTGGCAACCTTCTTAATGGAATTGCGCCTTGGTGCAAGATTCCACGCAGTAATTGTGGATTTACCCTCCAAGGAGCCCGAGTGAATTTGACCAACATCTGTTCTAGGTACAGTGAGACTTCCCTTCACTGTCACCTTGTGTGAGACCCTAAATATTATGGCTACTAAGGTCACCAATTCACAGTCATCCCCTGGGTGGGTACAGTCGACAGTCCGATTCGAACGTATGGGCAGGATAACAAGTCTAAAATCAACTCAAGAGACTCCCACACATAATCGTGGGTATACCCTCAAGTGACCCCCAATATCTGATCTGACCACTACAAATAGTTGAACCATGGAGGGATAATCTCTGTAACTCTCCCAAATTTGACCTCGTGCATAACCCCTATGTGAGAGGGGGATCCCATAAATCCTATATGAAAATTGGATTTGCTCTCCCTATCGCAAGATGCTAAGTTTGTTTGATAGCTTTGGAAAGTTATCCTTTCAACCTATTCCAAAGCCCTACACCTTAAACTAATGTAGGTTTTCTAACAAAGATGTAAAAAGTCTGATAAATTTTAGTTAAGCGTTGATTTTAGTGGTTGTTGTTTACTCAGAGGTGTATGAGAGTGATTACTGATGATATTATGACTCAGTTCCCAAAACATGCATAAGAAATGGTAAGCAATATTTTCTTTCAATGAATGTCTAATTACGGGAAGGAGAAGGATTTTCATTTTCACTGTCAAACACTAAGATGCAATGAACTCATACAATAGTCCTCAATAAGGAATCCAATGCAATGCTAAAATGTTTATATGTGACTAATAACCAATAGATGTAAATCTTCCTATGCTAATTGGACTTCAAGAGTTGTGAGATTTAAGAAAACTTTACATAAACCAAAAGACACCCTTGTTGTGATCAAACAAGAAGCAGAAAGCCAAAAAATCAAAAGGAAAGGGAAAGAGCTTGGGCAATATGACTCAAAGATCAAAAAGAAAAGTACAAAAGACCTTTGAAACTCCTTACAAAGTTTTCACTCAATCAGATAAATGAGAAGAAAATAACAAATTGACTCTAAATCGTGAAGGAAAAATTGAAAGCTAAGGACAAATGTCAAAAGATCCAAACAAAAGAGGATGAATTCTCAGAAATAAGGGTGTTTGAAAGCCAATATCAAGATGGGCTGAAAGTATGGGACCCTAAGAAAAATCCAAAACCAAGAAATAGCTTCAGAAGATGAAAATTCTGGAGAATTTCTCACAAAAATGGGATAGCGCTCTGGTGTAAGGGGAACCATAGTGTTACAACACTCCATGTAAGGCTAAAGGGGAGTGCTAGCGCTCTGCTCCAAAAAATCAGAAAAAAACCTAGAAACTCAAAAAATGAAGGAAATTCAGTCAATCAGGGTGATCCTGATGACACAAAGAGGCAATCAAACAAATCTAAGAATAAAAAGACAATGTGGAGAATATCAAATCAGTGGGAAAAGGGCCAAAACAAGATCTGGGAATTGAAACAAAAATCATAGCTCCTCCCGAGTGGAGTCGCCAATTTCTGTTGTAGGTGAATCCCCCTGTGGACAAGTGGATTCCCTCTTGAGATCTAGACTCCTAAGGCCAAGACAGAAAAGTGATTAACATGGACACTAACTTCCTTTTAGATCTAATCAAGCTAATAAATGAAAGAGAAGGAGAAAGATATGTACCTTGTTAGCGACGTTTGTCCTTGCAAAGTCCTGGCTGAGCTTTCAATCTTGACCTCCCTGATAGGTCCTGAAAAAAAAACAATGATACAATGGACTTCCTACTCTACTGAGATTAGCTCAAACATAGATCCATCTACTGCAGACAAACTCATATGGAACAAGCATAAGTTTGAAAGAAACAGGCCAAGCATTGATTATATTAATGAGAACAAGTAAAAGTACTTACAATCCTTTGAATGAAGGTGCAACAACGTCTTCCAGTTCTCCTTGTCCAACCCCTTTGCTCAATCAATCTCCATCGATTTCTTTGATGACATCTCACTCATGAGATCATAAGTTTCACATCTCCAATCTTTTCCATGTCTTCAATACCTTTTTATGAGATCATAAGTTAGGTATAATTCTCAATCTTCCTTGTGCCTTTCACCATGAGAAGGCCTCCTTATATAACCTTGGAGAGGTCCAACCACTTGAGAGATATTTGGGATAAGTTGAGGATTCCTCTCCTTAAGTTGAGGATCTTCCCTAAGATCATGCCTTTACCATCTATTCAAATCCAACTACCTTCAGGAGTTGAGGGATTCTTCCCTGATTTGCCTCAACAAACCCATAATTTGTCCAAAAAAAGGGTAGTGCTACGCCAAAAGGGTGCACAGGGCACTCAAGAACTCCCCCAAAGAGGCTCATGGGGTGCCAACACTCCCTGACAGTGGGTAGGGGAGTGCTCCTCTCCAAAATTCAGTTTTTGAGTGTTTTTTTCCATGGAAAAAGGTTTGTACTCCCTATCAAGTGACTTCTCTTCTTCAAAATTAGTCTTTGGGGTGTCTTAAGTGTCTTTGTGATGTTGTTAGAGGCACGACATGGGAAATATGGTAGTATAATGTTTGTGACACTTGCAACACTTGTAGTTAAGATGCGACACTTGCATACAAGATGCGACACTTACAACATTTGTAATGAGGACACTTGCAACACTATCGAAGTGAGTAATTTTGAGGTGTAACAAATATGTATTTTTACAGTCTCTGTACATTTATTTCATTAATAGAAATCATGTATTACTGTATATCTGTGTTTATGGTTTCATCTCTGATACATTTTTGTTATATTATTTAATATCTTTGATATCTCTGTGCATTTCTTTATTATATCTCCACTCTCATTTCTCGCCAAAAATAAATATGGATCAGTGGTATCAGAGCAAGTTTCTCTTGATCATTTTTTTAGTGCATGTCCTTGACGAGGACCGAATATAGAAAGTTGTGTCTGGAGCTTGTCTCTCTTGAAGACAATTGCTCTCGCACACCCAAGAAACCCTCCATGGCAGAAGAAAATAAAAACGACGGAACAGACGATCCTATAAATCTGTTTCTTGAGAAAGCTCTCATGTGACAAAGGGACGAAATGATGGAGAATTTTTCCCACATCCTTCAATGCCTGCCGATAGAAACAGGTGCATCTTCATCAAACAGCCACTTTGGAAGCACCTCTCCTTTCAAGGTACATGTTAATTTTGATATTCCCATATTTGAAGGTTAGATAGATGTGGATTCCCTTGACAAATGGTTAAATCTACTAGATGGTTATTTCTCTGTTCACCATTTTCCCGACAGGGAAAAGATCACCTTCGCACTCCATAAATCTCTCCCCCATGTAAAACATTGGTGGGAAACTTACTGGGAGAAAATTTCCACAAAGGAGTCTGGAATATATGGGGCTGAGCCCACTTGGGATTTTTTTGTGGACGTGGTAAAGGAAAAGTATTACCCTGTTGGCAACTATGAGGACCAGTACATGAGATGGACCACACTGTGGCAAGAGAGGGGCCAAACATTTCCGGAGTTCACCAATACCTTCGATACCTTGCGCACCAAGCTGGGTATCAAAGACTCCGAACGAAATTTGGTTCTAAAATACCATGGAGCTCTACACAGATACATCAAAAAAGAAATGGATTTTCTGGACATCTCATCACTCGATGTTGGTTATCGATATGCTATTAAAATTGAGCAGAAATTTAAGCACCAGAACAAACGAGACTTTGGTTCTGCAAATCCACAACAACCAAAGTATGACAAAGACATCCCTAAAAAACAGTCTCCTGAAAACCATTCCAAGCCGTAGGAAAAGAAGGGTCGCAAAAAATAAGGACACCATAAAATGGTGTGATTTCCATAAAATCCCTTGGCACAACACCAATGAATGTCGCTCAAAATAGTCATTGGTGGATGAGATCAAAGACAAGGAGAATAACCTTGATTCAGAATCTGATTCTAAAAATACTGGTAAAAGACAGATCATCGACACAGACCCCACTACTATTTTTGCAACTGCAACAATTCAATAAGAAGAACCAATATATCCTGAAGAGGGGGAGCAAATTTTTCATTCATAGATGTGGGTGAAGGGGACCACGCTGCATTTTATTGTTGATAGCAGAAGCCAGAAGAACCTCATCTCAGCAGAGGTCATCAAACAGTTGGGATTGTCGACAACAGCACACCCATAGCCATAGAACATCGGGTGGCTTCGCGAAGGACGATATCTTTGTGTCAACCAACAGTGTCGATTGTCATACGACATCCAACCCTTTAAGTATGAGGTATTATGTGATGTTTCCCCACTGGATGTTTGTGATGTTCTCTTGGGCCAACCATATATGTGGAGACACCATGTTGTTTATGAGTCTTGACCCCACAGTGCCATTGTTTCTCTAGGGGGTCATCTCTATAGAATACCAGAGGTAGTTCGAACTATTATTCCACCTAAAAATTTCCGCAAGGTAATATCTCATAATGAAAAATTCAGCTTCTTCACAATCTATTCAAAGGGGGAACAAAAGGATACTGCAACCACTACAGCCTCTCCCCAAGCACCTTCTATCCAACATAAGCAGGTCGACAAGGTTGTAGCAAAGAAAAAAGATTCCTTCTACACACTGTCCTATCATGTAGCTAGATTTGTTGAATAGCCTCAACCTCAATAGGTTCGTGACAGACCTCCAGAAACTGAGCAGCACGACGTCTCTAGCAAGGAAAGCAGCTCACCAAGATACAGATTCAGAAATCGCTTTTCCCTCTCCCCTGAGAAATCAACGCAATGGATACCATTGCTTCCTAAGGAGGGAGGATTGATCCAGGTGGATATCGGTGGCCACCCACCTTTTCCAACTAGCTCAAAACAGTTTTCTAAAATTTTTGGCAATTTACTATTTTTAGCAATTTTAACTTCCGAGGCCATTTTGAGGGACTAAATGAAGGTTTTTCAAGATATATATTCTCAATGATATCCAAAGGCATGATTGAGCCCCCAAAATGAATCTCCTCGATGATACCTTTCCAATAGGCTATCATACGCCTAAAACATAGATCATATGCAAAAGTTACAACCTTGAGAAGTTGATGTACTAACTTACCCAAACGGGGCCCACCTGACTTTTGGCGCTTCATCTCCTAGGGTTAGGTTTTTGGATGTCTAGGGTTTTTGGCAATCCTTTTTATTGTAAAAAGGCCTTTAGGGCCTCATTGTAATCATCTTCTTGCAAATGCGAGTAGCCATCACATCTCTTCTCAGAGATAAGCTGCCACCATTCTAGCAAGTCTTTCACTTTGTATTTTTACAGTTTTTGTACATTTCTTTCATTAATAGAAATCGTGTATTACTGTATATCTATGTTTATGGTTGCATCTCTGATACATTTTTGTTATATTATTGAATATCTTCGAGATCTCTATCTATTTCTTTATTATATCTCCGCTCTCATTTCGTGCCGAAAATAAATCTGGATCATCTCATAAAAATCATATTGTCACATCTGTCTGGTATGATCTTCATCAACAATTCTATCCACTCTGCGATCTCACAGACTTTGCTCTTTCTTCATCACATCTCTGAGCTACCACTTAACCCATTTAATATACAATGCCTCAGATCATCGATGATGTAATTGTAGGACTAACGCTTCTTGACTATCCTGAAGAATGGCCTAGATTTTGATTTACTCCATGGACATACTTCCATCCTAGTAGTATGCATCGAAATACATACTTCCAGTTATATAGGTATGCATTTTGGATACAAAGTATATTCCGAAGTCAATCATACAAATGACCTTATTCATAATCACATATACAACAATACACACATAGACAACCTGTAACTATTGATATTGAATCCCGAAGTATAACAAGATCCACCAACTTTTCACAGACTTGTAGACATAATAAAATTAGTGATGTGTTCTCTTGGCACCGAAGAACGTCGAGAACCACTAATTTAATTATGGTACTTTATTTTGTAATTGGTTCTGTATCATAATTTTACAAATTTTACAAACAAACATTGAATAATTTTACAAACAAACTTTTCTTCAGACAAACTCTTCTGACATTAAATTAAAAATATCAACTACTAATGAAACTAATGTAGCTAGTTTCCAACTGTGTATTTTCTTCGTGGATCTAGCCGGTGTATTCTCAAACTACTATGCCATTCTTCTGCAACACCATTCACCTAATTTGAGTTGTCTTCACCATTCACATAATCTGAATTCTTGTGACACTTTTGATTGATTATTCATGGTGTTCATCGATGAGAGAAACAGTCTTGGTTCACTCTTGAAGCTTCAATGAGACTCCTCACATTGATGAAAAATAGAATCGAAGTTTCTTTGGCTCATTAATGCCATCTTTGAAGAGTGTAAATCTCTCTTTGGATGTCGATCCTGTCACTTTGCAATGCACGAAATAAAAACCTGTTTCCTCAAGTAAGCTCCCAACTTTCTTCTGTTCTCTCAGATCTTCATACTCCATACGTGATTTCTATGGCATGCATGTGGCTTCTGTGCAAACTCCACAACTCATTCGAGTAACGAAAAATGCATCTTAATTTGCATGAGATGAAAGCACAAATTTTTTGAAAAACTTGGCAAGCTAGATAAGAACGTCGTAATTCAGAGATTCTTCACACCAATAAAAAATAAAATACTCAAATAAACACATCACACAATTATATTTACTGAACTTTACATTTCGGTTTCT
>JZKD02S0122756.1:0-24210 GCA_000966675.3 Picea glauca
TAGTTGATAACATCCATAAACACCTAGTGAATTTTCTCTCTTTAAGAAATTTCAGATACTACACCTATTTGTTGAAGATTTTCCTAGAAACCAATAAGAGAGAATTTCCTGAAGCAACATTTGTATCAATTGAATGTAAAAGGATTACATTGCTTATCTTCATAAACAAAGTCATGTATATAGTTTATAGTTTGATTTTCAACACCAACCTACCTAGAGTTTTGGATGACATGAGGAGCTATCTACAGCTAAATCCAGAGAACAAAGTGGGGGATTGGATACTATTCATGCACTCAACAGTAATCTGGGTTTATGGTTTCCATGAATCCCCTTATCTATTGCCTATTTTTCTGACCCCTAGAATCTTTTCCCTTGAATTCATCAGGCAAACAATTATATTTGAGACATATCATTTCCTAAAGTTGCACAAAGCCTCCAACCTCAAGTTCTCTTTTATCATTGGCCCATTCATTGTCAAAACTAGATCATGCTTGTCTCAAGTTCAAGAAAATCTCAAAGAGTTTGGTTCTTTCACAGCTACAGGGAAGAAGATATGATCCACACCAAATCATATGCAAGAGAATATTGATAAACAAGCATGCCCCTTATGAGCATGAATAGGTTGAGGGTTTTGATAAACTGGCAAATCTATAATTCTGTGTTGATATGGAAGCAATCTTGCAACCAACTCAAACACAACAAGTTGAGGAAGCCCTGCAACAAAGTCAAATACAACAAGCTTCTCTGAAACTGATAGTCAAAGTTCCTAAGACAAGTGTTTACAACAAGAGAAGTTCAAAATCCATGGACATCAGTGATCATCAAAGTTCCCCAAAGAAGATGAATATTACACAATCTCCACAGATAGTGGATTTAGAAGAGGAAGAACCCAGAGAACAAGTAAATCTAGATATGGTGGAAAGTGGCACTAGCACTGTAGAGGTTGAAAAGGAAAGCAAACTCCAAAGTGGAGGCAACTCAAGAACCTTTAGTAGCAAGAAATATATCTTTGACATAACATCTGAGGCAGTTTATCAATCCAAAGAATATTTGGAAAAAGGGTATGCAAAGAAGGGAAACATAGCTCTGGGTGAGATGAGGTATTTAATCCCTGAAGTGGAAAATATTTCTCAGCATAAATCTTCTCTGTTCACAGTAAGAGATGTTGAAAAGAGGACCTTTAACATTGCATTTGCAGATGAAGACAAAGTCTCTAAGATAAAGACAAGATATGACAACATCAGTGCTCTAAACAAGGTCAAATTCCATAAGCATACTAGTGATATGTTGTATTCTGATTACCTGAGTTTAAGCTTGAAGAATTCAAAAATGTCATCTTATGCAATGAAATTAGAAGGACATATGAGGTAGGAAAAATCATCTAGCAGAGCTTGGCAGACTCAGGTCAAGAGGCTGGAATCTGAAGGTCCCCAAGGGTTGAAATCCTCATTGGATGAAAAAGACAAATTAATTCAAATCTTGAAGAAGAAATTGAAAATGTCTGCCACAGAGCATCCACAAACAACATAATTGGTTTCTCTAGAATAGGAAAAGGAAACACTTTGTCAAGATAAATTGGAATACAAGGCTAGAGTGTTGTAGCTAGAATGAGAAAAGGTGAAATGGTCACAAGAGAAAACAAAATTGCTAAACATGGTTGTAGTTGTACCTCCTGCTACAAAAGCTGGGTCAAACACTGAAGGACTTATCCAGGCTATGTCACAAGTTAGCTTGAAATAAGGAGAAATCAAAGGGCTAAAGGAAGCATAGAGAAATTGAAGTAGGAGATGCAGGCAAAGGATGAAATAATGGCTCAATTTCAAAAGGAGAAAGAAGTTTTGCGGGAGAGGATAGATAAATTAAAGATGAGATTAAGAGGAAAAGGCATGTTGCAGGGGGCCAAGCATATCATCTAGGACTCTATAGTTGTTGAAGCTGCAAATTTCAGAGTATATTTGAATTTCATTAATGATAAAGACAACATAGCCATCACATCCAAAAGAAGGTGCATTGTTGTGAATGAAACTTTAGCAAAGAAACCATCAAAATGGGCCCAAAATGCCATAAATCTACTCAACTCCATTCCTACTGCAAACCTTCGGACTATTGGAGTTAAAGACAGAAGTACATTGATTATCTAGGCCAGGAGGGTTATTGCTAAACATAACCTATTGAAATCAATCCAAACCAAGGCAACAGAGATGGAGAAAAGTGTGCAAGAGTTCAAGGATTTGTTTGAAGAATTGTTTATCAAAGGCCTTCCACCATTTTGGAATGGAAAAGGAAACTTGTACGACCAGGAAGAATACAATGCTCGTTTTACTCAGTGCAGAATGGATCATTCCAAGTTCGAAACCCTAGAGGAGAATTTGAAAGGAGCTACACTAGTTGAACATCTGATTACAAACTTTGAAATTTTGAATTAGTTCAAAGCAGTCAAGCTTGGATTGTCAGCCATGTCATATGCTTCCTGCATTGACCTAGAGATTTTGATAAAGGAAATGGCATATTATGATATCCCTTCTGACTTGCAATGGAAGGAGATAGTATGGCTGGGTAAGAAAAAATGTAGTTTTCCAGGGTCCAATAGATGATGTCCAGATTTCATTGAAGATGGCAGATCACGTGGAAGACCAGAGCAGAAAAAGTGGCGAAGAAAGAAACTGTAATGCCAGAGGAGACAAAATCTGAATCATGAAACTTTTCTTGCTAATCATTGTAATCGGTTTCAAAGCCGAAACTGTCCCTTGTAATTATTGTAATCGGTTTCAAAACCAAAATGTTTCATTTGAATCATTGTAATCAGTTTCAAACTGAAGGAACTCAACTTGTATAAATATTAGAAGTTCCAAATGTATTAGGGGTTGGAAAAAGTGCAAGGGCATGATCTTAGCTATTTGGAACTTGAAAGTAATTTTCTGAAGTTGAATAGAATACACATGCATGTCCTGAGTTTTCCATGAAAAGATTCTAAGGGTGGTGGTCTGAGTTTCGTCTCCTTTCTTTGTATGTATTTCTTGTATGCTTAAATTCCATTTTCACTGTATATCTGTTTAAATTGGATAGTTAAAGGCCCATAATTCATCTTGCGATGCTCTTATCTTAAGAAATTGAAACTATGTTAAGTTCTTCCTAACTAATGTCAGAATTCATTTATTTAATGCTCTGATACAGTTATATGTTTTTCCTTTCTTCTTACACTATGCAAATTTACAATTTATAAATCAGACTTATCACCTCATTTAGCCTTTATCCTCTAGATATTTCTACCAACCAGTCAATGGTTCCATTCATTTTAGAAGTTTGACTCAATATCCCTAAGTGTCCCTCCCCTTCCTTGCCAGCAAAATTATAAAAATCCCTTCAAAGAAACAAAACCTGGCCAGTGATTTGTTAAAGAACTCATCTATTAAAGACCAAGTGACATGAGAGAGTCCTCTCTGAGCTAAGTAGGCTAGTACCCAACTCTAAAGTGGTTTGTAGGTTACCTATGTCATTTGTTTTGTCAGCCGAACAAATTTATAGAGTGTTAACACTCCCCAAACACAAAATCCACAAAGGATGGGGCATCATAGCCATACAATGCCATGAATGGGCTCATCCCGATGGACATGTGATGAGTAGCATTGTAACAATGCTCCTCGAGATGCAACCACTTTATCGATTCATGTTGTTGCCTTGACATATAGTTCCTCAGGTACCCCTCAATCCATTTGTTTACTATCTTGGTCTGCCCATTTGTCTGGGGGTGGTAGCTAGTACTAGGTGTCAACTCTGTCTTGAATAACCTAAAAAACTCCTGCCAAAACGCATTGAGAAACCTACTATCTCGGTCACTGACTATGTTCCAAGTGGCCTCCATATATTTAGGTCCCTAGTCATCCTAAAGTCAATGATATGAAATTATCAATTGGTTTGAAATAAACTTTGGTGGTTGAGAATTAATGTTTTATCATGTCCATAATTTTTTTATATTTCCCACATTTGTTAAGAGTTCATGTTCCATGAAATACCTCCTCTACATGTTAATTTTTTTTTCTACATGGACACCTTCAATATTTCTATAATTTTTGAAACAAGTTTTAAACTTTTGTTTTTGTTTTTATTTTATTTTTTTATAATTTTTGCATTACTTAAAATTTGAAAAATTGTTGTAGCAATAAAGGTTAAAGACTTTCCCCTTATCATAATATCGATTAAGAAATGTGACATATCCATCTATGTGTTTTGGTATAATGCGTCAAATACAAAGTAATGGTAATAGATTCACTATAATTTTATATCAAACATGTAAGTGGGAAGTAGAATATTAAAGCATGCCACACTTGAACATTCATCGATTATAGAACACACGTTTACCTGTACCATTAGATGTACCAAGGTAATAACCCATGTTCCCTAAGTTCTATTGGAAAATTACATACTAATATAGTCAAATCAATTTTAAATAGGCTCTCCTAATGATTTTCTTGTTGAGTAAAAGAAGCATGGCATGGATGTAATAATTGGAAGTTTGTAGCATTGTGTTTATATATATATTATTTTTCCTTTATGTTATAACATCTTGTGTACTTATGTTATAACATCTTGTGTACTTGTTCAAGTTAAAAATGTACATTTAGGAATAGCATCACATATCACAATTTTGTTTTGCCTCATATTTTAGGTCAAAATTGAACACGAGAGTGTGTAGTACTTTCTTATTTCCAACACCCTCTCCCAATAACTTAATCTCCATTATCATTGAGAACACATCCTTTTTGAAAAGCTTGAATTGAGTAACGAGGTAACTATATGCATCTAGATAAGGGTTACCCACGTTGTCGATATGAATGTAATGATCATTCCCTGCATTTTCATATAATAAAAGTTCATTGACCTTAGGGATTATTTGGATTGTTTTAAATCCTCTTTATTCAATAAAAACATGAAGAATTATCTCATACACTTAATAATACAAAAACTAACAAAAATTGTGATCATACACATGTGGCTACTTTTTTTCTCATCTTTAACCTTATAATTGTAAGAATGTAATAGAACTAGCACATGTAGGGAGGATTTTCGGTGACTATGAAGATTGCAATAAATCATTTTCATCCAAAAGGAGAGAAAATTAGAGTGTGAACAATATGATAAGGATATAAATTTAGTGAAGTAAATCTAAATATCATGGGATTTGATGGTGTTTCCTTTGTTATAGTACTATCCCTCATAATATCCATTTCAAGACAATTATTTTAGTGCATGAGTAAATTAATCTCAATACATTGTAATTGTTAAAGCAAGTTACATATATGTGTATTATTATTTGAAATATGCATACCACATGGGTGGGAAGTGTATCTTTGAAATTATACAAATGATACTTAAATTCCCACTCATGTTAACATACCTTTTCGTATCCTTTTGATAGCCATCTAATAAACATGTTCCATCAAGATGTGTCATGCCCTAAAAATATTTGTCCTACTATGTCTAACATCAAACCATCCCCTTCCAATCATTGGCCTAATGCATCCTCTCTCTATCCTTCCATGGATGCACAATCTACNAGGAGAAAGAAGTTTTGCGGGAGAGGATAGATAAATTAAAGATGAGATTAAGAGGAAAAGGCATGTTGCAGGGGGCCAAGCATATCATCTAGGACTCTATAGTTGTTGAAGCTGCCAAGTTCAGAGTATATTTGAATTTCATTAATGATAAAGACAACATAGCCATCACATCCAAAAGCAGGTGCATTGTTGTGAATGAAACTTTAGCAAAGAAACCATCAGAATGGGCCCAAAATGCCATAAATCTACTCAACTCCATTCCTACTGCAAACCTTCATACTATTGGAGTTAAAGACAGAACTACATTGATTATTTGGGCCAGGAGGGTTATTGCTAAACATAACATGTTGAAATTAGTCCAAACCAAGGCAACAGAGATGGAGAAAAGTGTGCAAGAGTTCAAGGATTTGTTTGAAGAATTGTTTATCAAAGGCCTTCCACCATTTTGGGATGGCAAAGGAAACTTGTATGATCAGGAAGAATACAATGCTCGTTTTACTTAGTGCAGAATGGATCATTCCAAGTTCGAAACCCTAGAGGAAAATCTGAAAGGAGCTACACTAGTTGAATATCTGATTACAAACTTTGAAATTCTGAATTAGTTCAAAGCAATCAAGCTTGGATTGTTAGTCATGTCATATGCTTCTCGCATTGACCTAGAGATTTTGATAAAGGAAATGACATATTATGATATCCCTTCTGACTTGCAATGGAAGGAGAAATTATGGCTAGGTAAGAAAAAATGCAGTTTTCCAGGGTCCAATAGATGATGTCCAGATTTCATTGAAGATGGAAAATCACGTGGAAAACCAGAGCAGAAAAAGTGGCGAAGAAAGAAACTGTAACGCCAGAGGAGAAAAAATCCGAATCATGAAACTTTTCTTGCTAATCATTGTAATCGGTTTCAAAGCCGAAACTGTCCCTTGTAATTATTGTAATCAGTTTCAAAACTGAAACGTTTCATTTTAATCATTGTAATCAGTTTCAAACCGAAGGAACTCAACCTTTATAAATATTAGAAGTTCCAAATGTATTAGGGGTTGGCAAAAGTGCAAGGGCACGATCTTAGCTATTTGGAACTTGAATGTAATTTTCTGAAGTTGAATAGAATACACATGCATATGTCCTGAGTTTTCCATGAAAAGATTCTAAGGGTGGTGGTCTGAGTTTTGTCTCATTTCTTTGTATGTATTTCTTGTATGCTTAAATTCCATTTTCACCGTCTTCTGTTTAAATTGGATAGTTAAAGGCCCATAATTCATCTTGCGATGCTCTTGGCTTAAGAAACTTAAACTATGTTAAGTTCTTCCTAACTAATGTTAGAATTCATTTATTTAATGCTCTGATATAGTTATATGTTTTTCCTTTCTTCTTACACTCTGCAAATTTACAATTTATAAATCAGACTTATCACCTCATTTAGCCTTTATCCTATGGATATTTCTACTGACCAGTCAGTGGTTCCATTCATTTTAGAAGTTTGACTCCATATCCCTAAGTGTCCCTCCCCTTCCTTGCCAGCAAAATTATAAAAATCCCTTCAAAGAAACAAAACCTGGCCAGTGATTCGTTAAAGAACTCATCTGTTAAAGACCAAGTGACATGAGAGAGCCCTTTCTGAGCTGAGTAGGCTAGTACCCAACTCTAAAGTGGTTTGTAGGTTACCTATGTCATTTGTTTTGTCAGCCGAACAAATTTATAGAGTGTTAACACTCCCCAAACACAAAATCCACAAAGGATGGGGCATCATAGCCATACAATGCCATGAATGGGCTCATCCCGATGGACATGTGATGAGTAGCATTGTAACAATGCTCCTCGAGATGCAACCACTTTATCGATTCATGTTGTTGCCTTGACATATAGTTCCTCAGGTACCCCTCAATCCATTTGTTTACTATCTTGGTCTGCCCATTTGTCTGGGGGTGGTAGCTAGTACTAGGTGTCAACTCTGTCTTGAATAACCTAAAAAACTCCTGCCAAAACGCATTGAGAAACCTACTATCTCGGTCACTGACTATGTTCCAAGTGGCCTCCATATATTTAGGTCCCTAGTCATCCTAAAGTCAATGATATGAAATTATCAATTGGTTTGAAATAAACTTTGGTGGTTGAGAATTAATGTTTTATCATGTCCATAATTTTTTTATATTTCCCACATTTGTTAAGAGTTCATGTTCCATGAAATACCTCCTCTACATGTTAATTTTTTTTTCTACATGGACACCTTCAATATTTCTATAATTTTTGAAACAAGTTTTAAACTTTTGTTTTTGTTTTTATTTTATTTTTTTATAATTTTTGCATTACTTAAAATTTGAAAAATTGTTGTAGCAATAAAGGTTAAAGACTTTCCCCTTATCATAATATCGATTAAGAAATGTGACATATCCATCTATGTGTTTTGGTATAATGCGTCAAATACAAAGTAATGGTAATAGATTCACTATAATTTTATATCAAACATGTAAGTGGGAAGTAGAATATTAAAGCATGCCACACTTGAACATTCATCGATTATAGAACACACGTTTACCTGTACCATTAGATGTACCAAGGTAATAACCCATGTTCCCTAAGTTCTATTGGAAAATTACATACTAATATAGTCAAATCAATTTTAAATAGGCTCTCCTAATGATTTTCTTGTTGAGTAAAAGAAGCATGGCATGGATGTAATAATTGGAAGTTTGTAGCATTGTGTTTATATATATATTATTTTTCCTTTATGTTATAACATCTTGTGTACTTATGTTATAACATCTTGTGTACTTGTTCAAGTTAAAAATGTACATTTAGGAATAGCATCACATATCACAATTTTGTTTTGCCTCATATTTTAGGTCAAAATTGAACACGAGAGTGTGTAGTACTTTCTTATTTCCAACACCCTCTCCCAATAACTTAATCTCCATTATCATTGAGAACACATCCTTTTTGAAAAGCTTGAATTGAGTAACGAGGTAACTATATGCATCTAGATAAGGGTTACCCACGTTGTCGATATGAATGTAATGATCATTCCCTGCATTTTCATATAATAAAAGTTCATTGACCTTAGGGATTATTTGGATTGTTTTAAATCCTCTTTATTCAATAAAAACATGAAGAATTATCTCATACACTTAATAATACAAAAACTAACAAAAATTGTGATCATACACATGTGGCTACTTTTTTTCTCATCTTTAACCTTATAATTGTAAGAATGTAATAGAACTAGCACATGTAGGGAGGATTTTCGGTGACTATGAAGATTGCAATAAATCATTTTCATCCAAAAGGAGAGAAAATTAGAGTGTGAACAATATGATAAGGATATAAATTTAGTGAAGTAAATCTAAATATCATGGGATTTGATGGTGTTTCCTTTGTTATAGTACTATCCCTCATAATATCCATTTCAAGACAATTATTTTAGTGCATGAGTAAATTAATCTCAATACATTGTAATTGTTAAAGCAAGTTACATATATGTGTATTATTATTTGAAATATGCATACCACATGGGTGGGAAGTGTATCTTTGAAATTATACAAATGATACTTAAATTCCCACTCATGTTAACATACCTTTTCGTATCCTTTTGATAGCCATCTAATAAACATGTTCCATCAAGATGTGTCATGCCCTAAAAATATTTGTCCTACTATGTCTAACATCAAACCATCCCCTTCCAATCATTGGCCTAATGCATCCTCTCTCTATCCTTCCATGGATGCACAATCTACATCACTTGGTCATCTCATGTAAGGGATAACCAATTCCAATGCATTTTAGGTTGTGTTTGTCAAATGTAGACAAGACGACACGCTAACAAAACCTGAAATACATTGAAAAGCAAATAATTTCATCATTGATATTATCCCTCATGAAACACGTCACTCATAATTAGTGTCCTAATGTAAACCCTCTTCAGTCAATTACATTAACAATAAATCCTCCAAATCCATACACTCAACCTCCTTTTTGAAACACGTGGCTTTATCCCACACTTTCTCCAACCATTGTGTACAATCCAAGATCTAGCTTTCTATCTTCTAGCTATAGTGTACAATCTAAAATCTTCCTCTTCTTCTCCTTCCATCACATTTCAATGCAAAATATTTATGAGGAGACTCAATGCGGTTTGTTTTCCCATCCGTGACAACCTCTCTCTAGATGCATTTTGAGCAAGCTCTATATTTACTCTTCATTGATAATTTTGTTAAACAATGTTCCATAGAGTATACTAACGGGATGCAACATTGTGAATTCCTCATATCAAAATACAATTCACACAAACTAAGCTAACAAAAAGAGTGGTTTGATGTTAGTTGGTTAGTGTGTTAGGGAGTTAGAGGGTTAATTTATGAATATTGAAGGGTCATAATTTTGACATCCTTTTTCCATCATTTTTTTCCCAATTTCATAACCCTTTTTACTCTCCTTCAATCTTGTATTAATCCTTATTGATGCTCAATGCCAAGACTTAGGCTCAAGGTATTTAATTTGCATTATCTAGTATTTCATTGATTTTATGAATAACATTACGAGAAATGTGTGTTTGCATTTATTTTTGGAATAATAGGTTAGTTGGAGATGTTGTAGGTCCATTTTTCTATGAATCCTTGCTATACAAGTACCTTGGATAATGAGGAGATGAGGTTAACAAGACAACACCAAGAATCTAGAGAAGTGGTTATCTTTTGGTTATTACTACGGTTTGTGCATCTATTGCATAACCATAATGATTTTTCTTCCCTGAAAACATGGATGGAAAATTGTAACAACATTTTCTAAAAATACATAAAGGAGATTATTATACTCCAATATTTAGTTTGTTTTTACAGCCATAATCAGTATTCTATTCAAACAACCTAACACCCTTCTACTAAATTTTAGTACTATGTTGAAATAGGAATAGCTTGAGAATTGGAAATTCTCAAACATGTTCACAATAATTCCTTAGTATTAAGGAATTATTTTGTTGAGAAATACATGCATATAAAATATAACATTCACCTCTCATATTAAAAAAAAAAAAAAAAGCTTGCGAAAAGAATATATGGTTCGAGAAATTATTCTGTCAATACAAAGAAGATCCCCGTTTCATACATTTCATGTGATGCTATAGTATGTGCTTGATTTAGTCTTTACTGCGTGTTACCTTCAACACCCCTGTTCCGAGGAGGTAGGACCATCTCTATAGAGTAAGGGCTTGATTTAATAGTTAGTCCGTTTTCAATCTTTGTTAATTTAAGCCTTACATTTTCTATTATTAATTGATTATAGTTATTGTTGTATGATTGATACACTTTGTCTTTTACGATAGTTTCAATTCGTTATGCTTGTCTTTACTCTATTTTATTTTATTCATTGTGTGGCTTCTATATCTTTTACGATAGTTTCAATTCGTTATGCTTGTATTTACTCTATTTTATTTTATTCATTGTGTGGCTTCTATAGATTCATTCTAGCTTCAATTGATAATTATAAGCATTTAGTAATTTCCTTTAGTTTGCTCCAAGTGTGATTTTCCATTTCAAATAGATAATGGTGCTTTCCATTTTTTTTTATGATTCTGAATCAAAAATATAAATGCAATTGTGAATTATAGAGTAGACTACAACTTAAATTCTAGAAAGAATTTAAATTCTAGAAAGAATTTTAGAAATTAGTGAAATCTAAGAACTTGTACCTTGCATAAATAGTGCAAGGTATATTGAAAGAGTTATAGAACCTCAAATTGATAAATTGAATGATCATTTAATTAACCATCTTTGATTTAATTGATAGTGTGATTAAAAATCCAGTCATTTTGGCACCATTGGGAAGGAGATGTCAAAGGCATAATATTGTGAATTATAGAGTAGACTACAACTTAAATTCTAGAAAGAGTTTTAGAAACTAGTGAAATCTAAGAACTTGTACCTTGCATAAATAGTGCAAGGTATATTGAAAGAGTTATAGAACCTCAAATTGATAAATTGAATGATCATCTAATTAACCATCCTTGATTTAATTGATAGTGTGATTAAAAATCCAGTCATTTTGGCACCATTGGGAAGGAGATGTCAAAGGCATAATATTATTTTATGCACTGGATCTAGGACAACACATGGTATAGGGTTGTGCAGCTAGAACTGTCGTTTACCCTTTTTGTGGAATTATGTAGACAATGTTATACATTTAGAAATAGGGCATAAATATTCATGGATAGAAGTAGAGATCCAAAATGAATATTTCATGGTGTAATAAGAACCACCCAAGCCACTAACTTCCTTGCAGAAAAACTATAAGCATGAGAGAAATTGGGGATAAAATTAAGCTCTTGGTTAGACCATAAAATCCTCTTAAATATGGTTTCTAGCTGCTACACCAAGTTCCACATTATTAGCTATTACTTCAACAACAGAAGTAGAAATTACTGCACCAAATACAAAGCCAACAAATATAGATGAATTAATCAATGATCGAGTAGATTCAACATCTCAAAAGGATCTAGTCTAAGAGCCATAATTTTTTTAAGAGTCCATCTTCTCTGAGGAATCAATAGTACAAGGAAGGACACCTCTTGTAAATACTCTGTACAGCATGGTATCAGAAGAAGGGATGATATTTACCAAGGAGGATACCATCCATTTCAATTTCCAAATCAGAGATTTGGGAGGTATAGCACAAATGAAGAACATTCCCCCATCAACCTTACCAAATTTGAATGTCCTAGAAAGTGAAGATCCAAATACTTTTCTTTCTGAATTTGATGCCCTTTTTAGAAGTTATGATTATGTCATTAATGCTCAAAAGTTTAAACAATTTCCTTCCACGTTGAAGAACGCAACACTTCGTTGGTTCATGGGATTTGGTAGGAATAGTATTCAAACTTGGGATGAGATGAAACGAGTTTTCCTGAAGAAATACTAGGACTACTACAAAGCCAAATATTTAAGAGAGGAGATATTTAAGATGACTTATAAGGAGGATGGTATTTTAGAAGACTGTGTAGAATTTTTTCAGTATAATTTGCAAAGGTAAAAACAAAGAAATTGGATAAAGATATCTTGCAAATTATTCTACTAAGAGGAATTATAGATGGATGTATTGACCTTTTGAGTTTCATGGTAGTTGGAGATATTTCCTAGCTAACCTATGATGAAATTTGTGAACTATGCAAATGTTGTTCAAGGGGAAATCCAAAACATGGAAAGGGTCTCATAGATATTGTTGTTAAAATTACAAAAAAACATATAGGGGAGGAATCACTCAAGTTGAGACTGGAAACTTATTAGAGGACTTCAAGACTAATATTCTCAGCTCCCTAATCTCACAACTAGACACATTGAAAGCTAATAAGAAGTGGGAAGAAGTAAAGTTGGCACTAGCAATATCTTGTTCCAAATGTAGGAAGAAGCACCCCTTGAGGGATTGACTATTGAAAAATGTTGAAGCTTGTGGAATTTGTGAGAATAGTCATGCAACTGAAAACTACCATTCTTTGCTAGGATTGAAAGCAGTTTATCAAGGTGCTAATGGAAATACTGGATGGATTTGTTTTGTTGCTAAAAAAAAACCATGGAAACCTTGACCACTAGGTATGGTTCAATATCATTCTCAGTCTTGTAATGCATTTTGGGATAATCAACAAAATTTACAATATCCCTCTCAAAATTGGTATTCATCCATGCCTTTGTAGCAATGGGCACCCCAAACCCAACCAACTCAACACTACTTGTATTAGCATGGTTGGTGAGAGGTATTTCCTTTGGAAAACAACAACAAATAGATCTAGAATTTCCATAACAACAATTGCAAATTCCCCAAAAACAACAATTACAATTGCCTACAAATAACCCTCAACCAAGACCTGGAAAATAAATCATCTCAGTCCTCTTATAATTTTGAGATTCCCAACTATCCCACATACTTCTTCCCCCTTATGGATTGCCAAGAGGCTCATTTATGATCAGGGAGAACCCTTCATAAAGAAACTTCTAGGATAATTTTGATAACAAGATGATGAGAAATTTCACAATCCTATAGAAGAAAATTCCATAGAAGATCATCCTATTGGTCATCCTCCCATAACACCAAAAACTAATTCCCATAGAATTTCAAAACAACCACAGTCATTGGGGGATGCACAACTTCCTCCCTATTAAGAAAGGTTCAGTTTAAATAGACCCCCTACTCATCCTGGGTTTGATTTCCTAGGAGAACTAAGGAACATTTGTGTGATGTTTCCAATGTTTTAGGTAATCAATGATGTCCCCATATATGCCAAATCCATTCGATAAATATGCCCGATAAATCTTGGTCAAAAGAAGAAGAATCCCCAAACTATCTAGGTAATTGGCCAATTAGTAGATTTGATTCTTAGAAAAATAATTAAAACCAAATATACAGATCCAATAAGCCCAATAGTCAATGTACACATACACAACGCTCTCATTTCAAATACTTCAATCAATTTATGGGTTGTTATCAATGTTATGAGTAACAAAACTATAGAGAGAATTAGATTTCCCAACTTGTATCAAAGTCCTACAATTCTCCAACTAGCTGACTAATCTACCATTAAACTCAAGGGCATACTATAGGATGTAGTGATTGTTGTTGATTCTTGGGAATACTTAGCAAATTTTGTGGTTTTGAAGCCAAAGTCCAACCTTGGGGGCTATTTGTTAATTCTAGGTAGGCCATAGTTGGCTACTGCTAATGCCTATATAGGTTATATATTTGGAGACATGACTATCTCCCACAGGAATTCCACCAAGAAAATTACCTTGTATCCTCCTCGAGTTGTCGATGTGCTTGCCAGTTAGACAATCGACCAACATTCAAAGATAGTCAAGTGGTGGATCTACCAACCCAAAAATTGAATATGAGTTGGACGCATAGGTCGTCGAGTCGAGCATCCTTGTTGAGCTAACTCGACAATGTGGATTTGACATAGCCAACTCTAACAATCGACATTTACATGTGGATAAGATCTTCCAGATTCTATGGAAGTTGGTTAGATCTTGAAGTTATAAAAAGAAGACCCCTTGGGTCATTATTATCATGGATATTGTGCAATAGATCATGTGAATCAAGATGTTCAACAAGCATTGTGATGTTCTGATCATTGTGCGCTCTTCTTAAGTGTTGTAACGATGTCTTTAGACACCACCCTTTGTCTTCAAAAATTTTGTTCATCTTCGATTACATGTATTAATGTGTTCTCCATTTCGTTTCATTTTCCACCCTATTCCCCAACATGGTATTAGAGTTGAAGGTTTGAAACCTTGACCTATTATCTACAAACCTTGCCGACTCGGATTTGTTGTGTGATTGAATATAGGCCAATGGTTTGATGATTGGAATGTATTGAAACAAACTCGTTTCTTTCTAGATATCGAAGATGGTTTCGAAGATTGATCATGTTCTTTTAAATGGATCAAGTTATGAAATATGAACACCACATATGGAAACCCTACTGAAGAGAAAATGACTATGGAAGTATACGAATCTTGTGATTCCAGACCCAACAAACAATCAAGAAAATTCCATTGTTGATGATAAGAAGGATGAGGATGTAGGGGTCATTAAGACCTACATCTCACGAGAGATTCGATTTCACCTAAGTGGAATTGAATGCCCTCATCAAGTTTGGAAGAAGTTGAAGTTGTTGCATGTCATGTAGTTGGAGGAGAGTTGATCTCTCTCGATTCTCATTATTTTTATAGAATGGAGGACTATTTGGCACGTGTCAAAGAAATCAAGTTGAAATTGGGTGAATGTGGAAAGAACTATCGAAGAAGGATGGAAAACTCATTGGGTTGGTACTGATGAACCTGAGAACACCATTCGATGTGTTCGCGTCAAATTTCTGGACCAATTGGAAATCACATAAGGAAGATGTTAAGGATTACACCTTTGAATATTTATGTGGTATTTTGATTATTAATCATCAAAGGCTACTTGAAGAAGGAAAGCTTGGTGGTAAACACTGGTCCCACTTTCTCAAGGGAAAGGGAAAGATGGATCCTAGGGATGGATTATGGTTTGATGCCTCTACATAGAAACTTTCATACCATGACCAGAAACCTCAGAGACAGACAAATGTCCCCTAGTGAATTTGAAGGAAGAAGACATGTTAGTACTGCAGAAATATTGTACATGTGGAGAAAGTTTTTTATAAGAAGAGAGACGATTTAGAGGAGAACGTTAAACGCCTTGAAGGAGATGTGTTTGTTGTACGCCAACCCATTGATAATTTCACCTTCCAAGTCAGAACTTATCAAGCCTTGTTGTCTCATTCAAATCAGAACAAATGGGTAGTCGACTCTGGGTGCACTCATCACATGGCTAAGGATGCCTCATTCATATGGTTGGATGAAGCTAAGGAGAGGAAAATATATGTTATTGATGATTTCACTCTATATGTTGCTAGTTAGGGTGATGTTTCTTGTCAACATGGGAATATTTTCGATGTCTGTCATGTGCCAAATATTAGTGCCAATCTATTGTATATTGATCAGTTGACACAAATAGGCAAGATTGTGGAATTTTGGCCAGATCAGTTCTATGTTCATGATTTAAATAAAGGAAACTCGATTTTCATCGACATGATTCTCGACCTGATGGAAAATTTGTATGAGTTCTGTGACATGACTCAAACTGACACTGAACCGTCTGCACTTGTTTCTCACATCGACGAGCGAAGTCAAATCTGGCATGAGTGACACAAACATTTGAATTTCCGAAGTCTGCAGGCACTGGAAACTCAGAATGTGGTTGTTCGTTTTCCGAAGGTGTTTCCCCATGAAGGAATCTGTAAGGTTTGTGTACTTGGGAAGCATCATCAAGCACCATTTGAATCTCGAAAAGAATGGTGAGCACAAAAACTACTAGAATTGCTTCACAATGATGTCTATTGCATCAATCTACCTTCACTTGCAGGTGCAAGCTATATTATGACTTTCATTGATGATTTCTCTCGCTTCACATGGGTTTACTTTATGAAGAATAAAAACATTGTCTTTGAAAATTTCAAGGAGTTTCAGGCCTTTGCTGAAAAGAAATGTGGTCGACCCATCAAATGCTTGAGATCAAAAAATGGTGGTTAGTATGTCAATCAAACTTTTGAAGAATACTTGTTTTGATCTGGTATTAACTGGAAGTAGTCGATTCCTCACATGCCTCAGTAGAATGGTGTCACATAATGCAATAATTGGACGTTATTCGAAATGGATAGATGTATTTTGTAGAATAAGCATCTTCCTCCTCGCTTCTAGGATGGCACGTTGTACTGTCCAAATTATTTTCTTAATTTCATATTGACTAAAGTTGTTCCTTCCATCATCCCAGTTGAACAATGGTATGGGAAGAATCCTTCAGTCAAAAACCTTTGTGTGTTTGGATGTGTTTCCTGGGATCACATTCTTGATGATTGTAGAAATAAGTTAGATGTAAAGATTTATGCTTTCATCATGGTGGGATACTCTAAAGATTCAAAATCCTATCAATTGTTTGATTCTATCAATCGAAAAATCATTGTCAGACGAAATGTATGGTTTAATGAGAAGTATTTTTTCATCAAGTTCTTGAATGCCTCTTCTAGATTTCTATAGGATGATCCTTTTGATGTTGTCTCTAACATTTTTTCTTATATTCCATACTTCAGTCCTTCGACTGGATAATCGAACATTCCCCCTATCTTGGCTAGATTTTCGACCTTCGAGTCGACTAGTTTGTCATTCTGTGTCTCAAATGGTCCACCAACTGAATACCCTCCGACTTATGTTCAACCTACTGAAGTGAACTGTAGTTCACCTATTTCTTGTCTACCCAGATGGGCTTCCAAGAAAATTGAATCTTTCATAGCTAATGTTGGAGATGCCTCCTTCAGATGACAAACTCGAAGTCAAAAGCAACGTGCCAACATTGTCTTAATGATTCATGTACTTGAAAATTCTAACCCTATTACCTACTCATATGTTGAAAGACGACTTGAATGGGAGCAGTCTATGTAGACATAAATTGATTCTTTATCGAAGAATCATAATTGGGACTTAGTTCCCTGACCGGAAGGAAAGAACATTGTGAAGTGTCGATGGGTCTATCAAACCAAATTTACCTCTGAAGGTGTTGTTGAGTGACATAAATCATGCCTAGTTGTGAAGGGATTTCTCAACAAGAAGGAATCAAATACACTACAGCCTTTTCCCCTATCACAAAGATGAACTTTTCCAACTGATTCTTTCCCTTACTACTTGTTTTGGATGGAAAATCCATCACATGGATGTGAAGACTTATGTTCTTCATGGAGACCTATCTGAATAAATTTTCATGGAACAACCACATGGTTTTGTGACAGATTCAAATTTGGTTTGTCGACTCAATAAGTCACTTTGTGGTTTGAAGTAGGCTCCTTGAGCTTGGTATGTTAAGATAGATAGTTTATTTATTTGACTTGGTTTCAAACGTTGTGAATCTGATCACAACGTGTATGTACTCCATACCAATGGAGACACCTTGATTGTTGTTGTATATGTAGATGACTTACTCATTATTGGAAATAATAATGATCTCATGCTTATATTGAAGAAACAACTTGTTGAATCCTTTGCCATGACATATCTTGGTACTTTGCATTATTTTTGGGTCTTTAAGTATTACCACTTTGTGATGAATTTTTCATTTCTCAGTATAAATATGTGATGGATATGTTGACACATTTTAAGATGGTTGATTGCAAGCCATGTTCTAATCCCTTTCAATGTGGAGTTAATCTTACCAAAACATGTCAAACACCCACAATAGATGCTACTCTTTATCGATAATTGGTCGACATTATTGTTTATCATACTCATAGTTGATGTGACATTTCCTTTGTTTTTATTGTGGTTTCTCAGTTTATGAAGGACCCCAAAGAAATCCACTGGAAAAAATCAAACAAATAGTCTGTTATCTCAAAGGTACCACTCATTTTAGTATCAAGTATTATCGCAATTCAGATTTATTGGTTGACTTCATGGACTTTGACTGAGTTGGAAACAATGATGATCAGAAGTCCACTTTTGGCTATGTATTTCTCTATAGCATTGGCTTGTTGGTGTGGTTGTGCAATAAACATAAGGTAGTTTATTTATGGACTACATAAGCAGAGTATCATGGGGTCGTTCAAGTAGGTATTGAAGTAGTATGGATTCACCAAATTTTGGGAGAACCCGAACTTCATGTTCAGACCTCGACTACAATCTACGGTGATAACCATAGTGCCATAGAGGTTGCTGACAATCTTATTTCCCATAGTAAGATGAAGCATTTTAAGCTCCATGCTCACTATTTGAGATAGTTGGTTCATGAGAATGTTGTCTCCCTTGAATATTGCGGAACAAAATATCAAGTTGTTGATATTTTCACCAAACCTTTAGTTAAATCCATATTTATCAAGATCCACATGATGCTTGGGATTTAGGAAGATATAATTATGGGGGGTTGTCATAATGATGTAATCTCAGCTCCCGAATCTCCATAGTCATGTGTTGATGGGGGGGTGTTGGAACATCAAGCATTGATGGTTCATCACACATCTCCTAGGTTCAATCAGTTGAGAGGTCAACCTACATATGGATACAGTCAGTCAGGTAATCAACCAGAACACTACACCAGTCGGTTGAGTAGTCAACATGAATTTTGGTCGGAGAGTTGAAGATAGTTGGGTGGTGTATCAACCAACCCAACAATCGACTATGATTTGGACTCGTAGGCTGACGGTTCTAGCATCCTTTTCGAGATGACTCGACAACACGGATTTGACGAGTTAAACTCTAACAACCGATGGTTAGATCTTCTAGATTCTATGGAAGTTGGTTAGATCTTTGAGATATAAAAAACATACCCCTTGGGTCATTATAATCATGGAGATTGTGCAATAGATAATATAGATTAAGATGTGCAACATGCACTGTGATGTTCTAATCACAATGCTCTCTTATTAAGTTTTGTAATGGTGTCTTTAGACACCACCCTTTTCCTTCTAAATTTTTTTTCTGCTTCGATTATCTACAGTACTGTGTTCTCTATTTCATGTCATGTTCCACCCTATTCCCCAACACTAGTACCCACAAGAAAATGGTTTGTTGGTTTATCTATCTTTACAATTATAATACAAGCCTTTACCTGTCTATGCCACAACATAATCCTCTATTGCACCAATAGAAGTTAGCCTAGGAATGACATTAAACATTAATTCTAGGCTAGAGACCATGCAAAAAGAATAATTGATTAAATCTTTGTAGGAAAACAGTGGTGCATTTTCCTAGGAATATATTGATATGAAGGGAATCCACCCTGATCTTTTCGCCCACCACATCTACATAAAGGGTGATTCTCAACCCATTCAACAACCCCATCATCAAATGAACCCTACGCTGCATGAGATAGTGAAAGACAACTTACGAAAATTACTTAATATGAATTTCATCTATCCTATCTCTGATAGTCGATGGGTTTCATCACTAGTAAGGTGCATTTTTTTTATTATACGGAAATAAATAAACCCACTTTAAAATACCATTTTCTTATGCCTTTCATTGATCAATTTCTTGATGCAATGGTAAGAAAGAAGTTATTTTCTTTCCTCGATGAATTTAATGGATACAATCAAATTCAAATAGGCCCAAAGGATGAGTATAAGACAACCTTTACCTACCCATGGGAAACCTATGTTGACCACATGTTTCCCTTTGGAATCTATAATGCACTCACCACATTTCAATGGGTTATCCTTAATATATTTTTAGATCTTATACATTATTGTGTGAAATTATACATGGATGAATTTATGGTATATGGTAACACATTTAAAGGGGATATGGATAAAATTATGAAATTTTTTGTGCAATGCGAAGAAAAAAAAAATTCCCTCGGTCATGAGAGATGCCATAATGTTTCTAACATAAGGGATTATACTCAGTCAACATATTTTTCCTACATGTATCAAGGTATATCTACCCAAGATAGAAGTAATTTCAAATCTTCTTGTTCCCAAAACTTAGAAGGATGTTTGCCATTTCTTGGGGCATGTTGGTTACTATCTCTTCTTTATTGAAAATTTCACTAAGATTGTGTCACCTTTATTTTTATTACCTTCTAAAGATGAATAATTCTCTCGGACTAATTAGTGTTAATTTATTTTTGAAGCCTTAAAAGAAAAGTTGTCAGTAGCACCAGTTTTGAGGGGGGACAAATTGGTCCTTTCCTTTTCATGTATCTATATATGATGTAGATACAATGATTGGAGTAATGTTTGAGAAAAAAGAGGAGCAACGACCTTATGCTATTTAGTTTATCAACAAGAACCTTGCCCCTATAGAATTAAACTATAAAGTAAGTTCCTTGTTGTGGTCCATGATATTCATAAATAATGTCATTATATAATTGGCTATCCTATATTTGTGAATAATAACCATATTTCATTCACTATTTGATGAATAAACCTATTACTAATGGTAGAGTAATGAGATGGTTGTTGTTTTTACAAGAATTTAGCATCACTATCCTTGATAAACTAGGAAAGAAAAATGTCATTGTTGACTTCCTTTCTAGACTCACCAATTGATCCAAATTGGATTATTATATTATTTTTAATATATCTCAATACTTTTTGGGTGGAAAAAATGGAGGAATCAACTTGCAGGGCCATTTCGACGGTTGGTGCAAATTTTGATATTTGGGTGCAAAAAAACGTTTGAAATCTTTCAGATCCATTTTGAGGCATCAAATGACAATTTTTTTGGTCCAAACCTTATGGAGGAAGATTCTATAATTTACAAGCTGATAGCTTTCAAATTGTGCAGAATGTTCATCAATCAGAGTTTGTATGAGAAAGATATGCCTCTCGCAAGTTGACCTACCATATTGATCATCATGGTGCGAGTGGATGCCACGTAAGCCTCCATTACTTAGACATGTGGGACTAGTCATGCAATAGATTTTCTAATAACATTCTAAAAGTTCCAAAACCTTATCACAATTGAGGGATAAGGAAGTAAAAACCCTACCCCTAGATGGCTATCGGGCTATGTTAAATATCGTGCCAGCAGGAGGAGAAGTGGTTCCATTCTTTTGCATTGTATCTTGTTCCATAGTTGAGAAAAACATATGAGAGTGGTATTCTATGAGCATAATCGAGGAGGGGAGATTTTTTAGCAACCATGAAAGTCATAGGTCAAAGGCAACTCCATAGACAGTGCCTCTTTCTTTGTACTTGCATCATTTCTATACCAGAGAAAAGAGAGCAGAGCAACTTCACCTTCTAGCAAGGTTTTCTTCCATATTGGGTTTCCCAGGTCATATATTGTGTTTATTTGTGGATGGTGTGATTTTATTTTATTGTTGTATTTTTTCCGCATTTTATCTATTTCATGCATAAGAAGAAAATCGATCATTAAATATTCTGGAAGTCTAAAGGAAAAATAACCTTAATAGTAAATATTTCAGTATTTTATTAGATATGTTGTGACAAACTGTTCCAGTGGAATATCCACGACAATTTATAGATCACCAATGATGGGGATAGAATCCCTATTGAAGATGTTTTTCTCGATGAACGTTTATGTACATTATCTACTAACACACCATGGTTTGCAGATATTGCTAACTATTTAGCTGCAAGATAGGTTCTAAAACATCTCTCAATGAATGAGTGATAAAGGATCATCTAGCAGAGTGCTATGTACGCTTGGGTTTAGGGTCACCTCTTCCACATAGGATCGAATCTCATAATACATTTTTTTGTTCAAGAAGATGACATCCATGACATCCTTAAAGCATGTCATGATGGGCCTTGTGGAGGACACGTCTCTAACAAGAGTTTTTCACATATGTTGTTACTATTGTCCTAGAAATTTTTGGAATTCTAAGAAGTATGTGAAAAGCTATGATAGTTGTCAAATAATGGGACAACTTGTATAGTATGATGAGATACAACTAAAAAATCAACTTATGGTGGAGCATTTTGAAAAATGGGATTTAGATTTCATGCGGTCTATCCATCCAAAAGCAAAGTACCTATCTTGGTTTTGGTTTTTACTAATTATGTGACCAAATGGGTTGGGTTGAGGAAAAATCATTTCCATGAACAACATAATAGGCTATAACTAATTTTCTCTAATATGAGAAAAGTTTTGTTCAATTTGGAGTGCCTCGAGATATTGTCACGAAGCCTGGAAGGATTGGAAACGCCTTCATCTCACTACCAACACCATACGCTTGGTGTTATTAGCAATTTTGAACATGCCTACTATGTTGGTTTTTAAGAGTGTAACTTATTTATGTCACATTTCTTTAGAAAAAAAGGATTTGGCACATTTGGTATTCATTTAATGATTTTTCTTTTAAAAATTAATATTAAAAATTTGTTTTTTTAGTGTAATATAAATAATTCATATCATTAATCATGTTTAATATGATTTTTTATAAAAAAAAATAACTTATTTATGTCACATATTTTACATTTTGTATTAATTTAAAAAAAATTATTTTAAGAAAATATTATGGATTTAATTTTTGTGTGTAATATAAATAATGCATATAATTAATTAAATATAATGTTAATTTTTAAAGAAATAAAATATTAAAAAAGAATTTGGCACATTTTATATTCTTTTAAAAATTAATATTATAAATTTGTTTTTAAGGGTAATATAAATAATTCATATCATTAATTATGTTTAATATGATTTCTAGAGAAATAACCTATTTATATCACATATCTTTTAAAAAAGATTTGATACATTTTGTATTAATTTATAAATTTTTATCTTAAGAAAATACTATGGATTTAATTTTTGTGTGTAATATAAGTAATGCATATCATTAATTAAATACAATGTTAATTTTTAAAGAAATAAAATATTAAACATTATGTATTATTCCTCTAAATTAAACTTTCCAAAAAATAATTATCAAGAGTTTTACAACCTGAACAATCACTTTTCTAATTTCAATTTTAATTTCACAATTTAATGTGATTTGATTAAATCGTTTATAATATATATATTTTTAAACTAGAACATCCACTGCATGAAACTAAATAGTTCACTCACAGTAGGAAACATGCATATTTAAGTAGCAAGTAGGTTGTTAACCTTAGTTGAATTTATTATATAACATGTCTTTTATCTAACATAATTTATAACCCTAACAAACATGCATATTTAAGTAGCAAGTAGGTTGTTAACCTTAGTTGAATTTATTATATAACATGTCTTTTATCTAAGATAATTTATAACCCTAACGACAATTGTTTATAAAAAAAATAATTTTCAAAGTTTCATTATTGTAGTGGTTATTTGGATTTATTAGTATTTATTTTTTTTTATAAATTTTTTTAATGCAATTATGACCAAATGAATATGTACTTCATCCATATCAATGTCTAAACTAAAATGCATTAGTCAAATATATTTGACATTGTTATCAACTATACAATCAACATTAGGGGTAAATCCAATGACCTTGGTGAGAAACATATTGTCTTCCACATAGTAGGGTTACATTCAACCATGGTGTTAGGGTCCTAACCCGCACATAGGTAGATTAATATATTCAGATATAATAAAGGTCAATATTAATAAGGCCTTTCAATAAAATAGAATAAGGCGGATGTAAGAAGACCTAATAG
>JZKD02S0122767.1:0-24210 GCA_000966675.3 Picea glauca
AAAATCATTTCTAATCTTGATCCCGAAAAACCTTCATTTAGGCCCTCAAAATGGCCCCAAAAGTTTAAAACTGTTAAAAATAGTAAATTGGCAAAATTACCAGAAAATTGTTTTGAGCCAATTGGAAAAGGTGGGTGGCCACCGATATCCACCTGGATCACTATTTCTAATATTTGAACAAATTCCTCAATACCATATTATATAAAAATAAAGATATTGTTCTTCATATATTACAAACTAGTACCAATTTGTTCCCACACATTCATACAACTTATGGGAGTAGGTATCCATCAACTTCCAATTTTGTGTATGGGTCAAACTTAGATTAACATCTTCCTTTTTCATTCCATCCATTTGAGTATGCCAACACCATTGTTTAGAGCCCATCCTCACCATGCACAACTAGCTACATGGTATATTAAAGAGTTGTAAATCTTCTATGAGAGGTATTTATGTTGTATAAATAATTCCAATATGCACAAATGTTTGACATATCTCACTTATTTTAATGGGAATTTAGGAAATCATGTGAAAGGTGTACAATGGAGTGTTTTTAGTAAAAGGTTTTTTATTTTTTTGAAATAGAGAAGGAGAGGGTAAGGTTGAGAAACATGCACTATAGTGAACCTTGATATATAAAATATCAAAATATGAAAGATCAACCCTTGAGCTTGAGAATTAAACCCTTGACTGTGGGTTCCCTAAGGGACGTCACACGAGGCCCCGTGTGACAGGGAGTCTTAGTCCCGCGAGGCTAAGACAAATTTGGTACATATGTTGGTACCAAGCTGTTGAATCTTGTGGCAATGTTACATGTTATTATTATAGTACAACAGGTCAACTACAACTCACAAGTATGCTTTTACGATTATATCTTATGCTTGGTGATGGTATACTACATGTTTGAGAGGCATGTATTGTTGATGCATGGTACATCTTGGTGATAGTAGTATGGTACATTGAGTAGTAATACATATTGGTTGTATTGGTATCTTCGTATTTGGTTTGGTTACATGGTGATGATTTTGGTACATGCTTGAGGCTTATTCTTGGTATACTCTTGAAGCATTGGCACATGGTGTATGGTTTTCATTGATATTGCTACATTGTTGAGGATCACACTTGGTATATGACAACATATGTATGAGATACATCTCTTGGTTATGTTGGTACTTGGTTGAGGTACACCATTGATGGTACTTGCTTGATATATCCTATGGTACTTGGTGTATGGCATGATTGTGTGATATTCTATATGGTTGAGATACATTGTTGGTACATGGTATGGTACATGTGTTGATGTAAATGGTTGATACATGTTATGGTACAATATTGGTACTTGGTATGGTGTTGATGTACTTGGTTGATGGTTGAGGCATATGATATAGTTTATGGTGCATGGTTGATGTACGATTTGGCACAAATGTTGGTGCATGTTTGATGCACGGTTTGGTATAGATGTCGGTGCATGGTTGATGCACTTGTTATGGTAAAGGTTGTGGTACATGGTTGATGTTTGGTATGCTACAAGTTGATGGTTTGGTACATGCTTTGGTACATGTTTGAGACACATATCTTGTAATGGTATGTTGGTGATCTTGGTACATGCTTGTTAGAGGCATGTGTTGGTGATGTTGGACATCTAGTTGAGAGGTATCCCTGGTATATGATTCATATGAGAGGATATAGTTGAGTATTAGTGACAGTGACATGTTGGATATAGTGATAGGTTGACACAATATAGGTTGATGTGACAGTGGCAGTGATAGTGGCAGTGATTGTGGTAGTGACAGTTTGGTATACACTTATATTTCAAAGTGGTAGGACAGGGAAAGGAAAGGGGGTTGTAGCCTCCTTCCGATTGGTGCTAGAGAACATAGGGAGTTGGAGCTTCCTTCAAGTTGTAGCTTGAGAATCAAGGGGTTTTAGCCTCCTTCTAGTTGGAGCCAGAGAATTCGGGGAGTTGTAACTTCCTTCAAGTTGGAGCATGTAAATAGGGGGTCGTAGCCTCCTTCCAATTGCATTTGGAGAATTGGGAAGTTGGTGCTTCCAATGAATGTATTATTTTATATACATAAGAAAGCATTATGTGTTTTTCTCCCATTTGGGTTTCCACGTAAATTCTGGTGTAGTATGTACTTGATGTGATGTTGCTTATGTTTATATTCTCATGATATATTGATGATATACTAATGATATATTGTTGATATATTTTTTATGTAGTTGAAGTTTATATATTGTGGTTAAAAGTGGTAAAAGTGATCATACTGATTCACCCCCCCCCCTCCTCTCAGTATTCCAACAATTGGTATCAGAGCAGGTTCTGTTAGGAAACAATTTAACCACTAGAAGGTAGATCATGGAGATCAAGAATCGTGCATACATAGATAATGGAATACCATGGTTTCATGGTCATATTGGTCATAACTATGAGATGTGGAATATAAGAATGAAAACACTTTTTATAGGAATAGGGATATGATGTTTGGAAATCCATTGTTACAAGACATACCTCTACTAAGAAACTGAAGATTGCAGCCAAGAAGGAATTGAAAAGAAACAAAACAATAACAATGAATTTCATCTAGGAAGTATTACCTGATAAGGTAAGAGAAAATGTTGGAAAATGTTCATGAGATAAAAAACTTTGGGATAGGTTACATAATCTCTACTTTGAGGAAGCTCCCATCACAAAGCCATAGAATGCTAAAGAATATGGAAGAACAAAATAAGAAGAAAGATGCTCATAATGTCAGAAAGATTCAGAAGAAGAAGATTTTGAAGAAGGAATAGTAGACCTTGAAGCAGAGTTGATCAATGCTTTAGAAGAATTGACAAAAGAAATGAAGAAGAACAAGTCTCTTGAGGAACAATTACTCAAGAAGAATTCTCAAGAAATTTCTGAAGAATCCCAACAAGTCATTGTGAAATTAAAAGATCGGCTAGAAGAAGCCAGAAAGATTGAAGAAACATACAAAGGTTAGATGGAAGAAAAAAAATGTTTGGAAGTCGAGATAGTAGAACTAAGAAAGGAAGCAATGGAAGAGAAGCAGTGTTTGGAAGACAAAATAAATAAATCAAAGAAAAAAGAAAATATTTTGAAATATCACCTTAAGGAAAGAACTGAGGACTTAAATCAACTTGAAGCAGAATTTGGTCAAGAAGAAAGAAGACTTGAAAAAAAAAATCTCCTTGAAGATCCAAATTGAAGAAGCAAAGCGAACAGAAGAAGTCATGAAGAGTCTGATGATGAAGAAATAAGAAGAGGTTGAGAATCTTGAAGAAGAAGTTGTCACATTGAGATCCAAAATCATGAAGATAAACAAAAATGATAAAGAGCTAGAAACATCCACATAATCAATAGAGAATGTTGAACATAAGCACTCTAGGTTTCCATAAGAGAAGAATGAAGAAAAGAGTAAAAGCTATGAAAAAACACTCAAAGGAAGGAATCATGGTCAGCCAGAATCAAAGAAAAATGATAGAGATTTATCTTCACGAAGACTCTCCACATTGAAGCCACAAATAAGATTCAATCATGATCATGATCAGCTAAGCTAGGAATTCAAAAGGACTACACCAAAAAGAAGATCATTCACTCCAAGGTATGTAAATTTATTTTATGTTCATTTTTTTTTATTGTATTAACTTTGGAGATAAAACTGCAAATTGTAGGGCTTATGGAAGAAATGATCAAGCAAGAGATGTTTATGTGGCCACACATAACATTGAATGTTACAAATGCCACAATTATGGTCACATAGCTCGTGATTGTAGAAGCATGATGGATACTTCTATGAAGAAGAACATTGATATCATATATAAGAAAGTTTGGAAAAGAAATCAAGAATAGGTAAAAGAAGAGTAGATGAATGAAGGAGACCCATAATTCATACTATCTGGATTGGAAATAGTACGAAATCAAGAAAAATCTACAGGAAAAAAGGAGTATGACAAATACATGAAGGTTTGGAGAAGAAATTAAAAACAAGAAGAACAAGTGAATAAAGACCAGGTCTCAGAGATCACATGATTTGCAATAATGCAAGAAAGAAAAGAAAAATAAGTGAATAAAGAACATTCCCAAGAGTTTGTAATTTTAGGAATTGTAGTGTGAGATCAATCCATAGGAAGAAAGGAATACATTAGAGTTCAAAAAGATTATGAGTCTATAGATGAAGAGGAATATTACTCTACTTCAAAGCGGGTATTTTTTTGAGCCACTCGGCTTGGAGACTCCCAGTGAATATGAATACTGAACAAGGGGAGTCAATGCAGTAGCTACTACAAATCATAGAACCATCATTCGAGTAGGTTAAATTATTTGTAGAGACATATTTAGAGTAGTCATATAGCATAAGTACATAATGACAGATTGATCAATTGAGAAGTAGTGTTCCCGCACATGTATCAGTTGGCAATTACACAGGCATAAGTTTATGATTGTATTCCACGTATGTATTCAAGCATGGATATATTCAGTACAGGTTGTTCCAGAAATGCATAGGTTGATTTGAAAATATAGAAGACTAGTGGACACATTTGATTTAGTTTGAAAAAATAGGAATGTGATGATCAATTGTGGACGTGAAGCCTTCATGATAGTACAGTGATAGAGGGGTCAACATTGTGAACAGTTGAGTAGAAAATTCATGGATATTTTGTGACATATGGATAGATATGGATACTTAGTAGATACATAAAACATTGGTAAGAGAAGATACATAGCAATTCATTTACAATTGGAATCAGTGGAATCAGTTGATCACCGAAAGGATTGCAGTGAAAGTCACAACATAATAGGGAAAGAGAAACCATCGATAAAATATAAATCATCAGAAGAAAATAATTGAACAATATGGTCAAGTGAACATGACAAGTGAATGAAGAAATAAACTAATGAATGTTTTTTGTATATGTTAGAGAGTTACAAGAGGAATTATCAAGAACTGGAAGAAAGGAAACATTTGTAGGTAGCCCAACATTGATCTACATGAAATCTTGGAGAGAAGTCGAGGAAAGAGAAATCATCAAGATATTTAGAAAGGAATATTAATATCATATAGACAAGGGGAGACACACCGATAGGGAGAGTTATTAGTTTTCCCATGATGTCAAAGGAAGGGAAAGAGAAATATCATTAGAGTAAGAGCTAAGCACCTGAAGTTAGAGAAGGATTATTTAGTACATGTATACTTTCAGGGGGAGTCACTCTTTTCTATCAAAAGAGAAGAAGAACTTGGAAAGGAACATGAGGAGAGAAACATGTGAAGAGAAATAAAAAAATCATGAAATAGATGCATGAAGATGGGGGTAGCAACCCCGAGGAGAGAGACCCTTTTCCATTGATGTAAAAGGGAGAGAGTGAGAAACATTGATGAGGAGAAATGGTCATAGGGGGAGCATGAGTGTTGGAGCATCAGTTTTTCCATCAATGCCTAAGGGGGATATTGTTGGATAGTTTCTTGTCATTAGTCTCAACCCTTGGAGAAGTCCAGAATCCCTAGAGATATGGTTGATATTGATGGTGAATTAATTTTCATTGATGGAGTGGTTGATGTCAGTAGATGTGTTTAATGCATTTGATGAAGTATACATGATGCCCCAGAAGTGTGATTATGGGACCCGAAGTTGATTGAGGAATATGGAAATGAAGGATAGTGTAAATGAAAGTAATACACTCATATATGGATAGTCCTTGTCGTTCCATTTATTTTGATAGGTGGTACACCACATGGTTCCTNAAATATCACCTTAAGGAAAGAACTGAGGACTTAAATCAACTTGAAGCAGAATTTGGTCAAGAAGAAAGAAGACTTGAAAAAAAAAAAATCTCCTTGAAGATCCAAATTGAAGAAGCAAAGTGAACAGAAGAAGTCATGAAGAGTCCGATGATGAAGAAATAAGAAGAGGTTGAGAATCTTGAAGAAGAAGTTGTCACATTGAGATCCAAAATCATGAAGATAAACAAAAATGATAAAGAGCTAGAAACATCCACATAATTAGTAGAGAATGTTGAACATCAGCACTCTAGGTTTCCATAAGAGAAGAATGAAGAAAAGAGTAAAAGTTATGAAAAAGCACTCAAAGGAAGGAATCATGGTCAGCCAGAATCAAAGAAAAATGATAGAGATTTATCTTCACGAAGACTCTCCACATTGAAGCCACAAAGAAGATTCAATCATGATCATGATCAGCTAAGCTAGGAATTCAAAAGGACTACACCAAAAAGAAGATCATTCACTCCAAGGTATGTAAATTTATTTTATGTTCATTTATTTTATTGTATTAACTTTGGAGATAAAACTGCAAATTGTAGGGCTTATGGAAGAAATGATCAAGCAAGATATGTTTATGTGGCCACACATAACATTGAATGTTACAAATGCCACAATTATGGTCACATAGCTCGTGATTGTAGAAGCATGATGGATACTTCTATGAAGAAGAACATTGATATCATATATAAGAAAGTTTGGAAAAGAAATCAAGAATAGGTAAAAGAAGAGTAGATGAATGAAGGAGACCCATAATTCATACTATCTGGATTGGAAATAGTACGAAATCAAGAAAAATCTACAGGAAAAAAGGAGTATGACAAATACATGAAGGTTTGGAGAAGAAATTAAAAACAAGAAGAACAAGTGAATAAAGACCAGGTCTCAGAGATCACATGATTTGCAATAATGCAAGAAAGAAAAGAAAAATAAGTGAATAAAGAACATTCCCAAGAGTTTGTAATTTTAGGAATTGTAGTGTGAGATCAATCCATAGGAAGAAAGGAATACATTAGAGTTCAAAAAGATTATGAGTCTATAGATGAAGAGGAATATTACTCTACTTCAAAGCGGGTATTTTTTTGAGCCACTCGGCTTGGAGACTCCCAGTGAATATGAATACTGAACAAGGGGAGTCAATGCAGTAGCTACTACAAATCATAGAACCATCATTCGAGTAGGTTAAATTATTTGTAGAGACATATTTAGAGTAGTCATATAGCATAAGTACATAATGACAGATTGATCAATTGAGAAGTAGTGTTCCCGCACATGTATCAGTTGGCAATTACACAGGCATAAGTTTATGATTGTATTCCACGTATGTATTCAAGCATGGATATATTCAGTACAGGTTGTTCCAGAAATGCATAGGTTGATTTGAAAATATAGAAGACTAGTGGACACATTTGATTTAGTTTGAAAAAATAGGAATGTGATGATCAATTGTGGACGTGAAGCCTTCATGATAGTACAGTGATAGAGGGGTCAACATTGTGAACAGTTGAGTAGAAAATTCATGGATATTTTGTGACATATGGATAGATATGGATACTTAGTAGATACATAAAACATTGGTAAGAGAAGATACATAGCAATTCATTTACAATTGGAATCAGTGGAATCAGTTGATCACCGAAAGGATTGCAGTGAAAGTCACAACATAATAGGGAAAGAGAAACCATCGATAAAATATAAATCATCAGAAGAAAATAATTGAACAATATGGTCAAGTGAACATGACAAGTGAATGAAGAAATAAACTAATGAATGTTTTTTGTATATGTTAGAGAGTTACAAGAGGAATTATCAAGAACTGGAAGAAAGGAAACATTTGTAGGTAGCCCAACATTGATCTACATGAAATCTTGGAGAGAAGTCGAGGAAAGAGAAATCATCAAGATATTTAGAAAGGAATATTAATATCATATAGACAAGGGGAGACACACCGATAGGGAGAGTTATTAGTTTTCCCATGATGTCAAAGGAAGGGAAAGAGAAATATCATTAGAGTAAGAGCTAAGCACCTGAAGTTAGAGAAGGATTATTTAGTACATGTATACTTTCAGGGGGAGTCACTCTTTTCTATCAAAAGAGAAGAAGAACTTGGAAAGGAACATGAGGAGAGAAACATGTGAAGAGAAATAAAAAAATCATGAAATAGATGCATGAAGATGGGGGTAGCAACCCCGAGGAGAGAGACCCTTTTCCATTGATGTAAAAGGGAGAGAGTGAGAAACATTGATGAGGAGAAATGGTCATAGGGGGAGCATGAGTGTTGGAGCATCAGTTTTTCCATCAATGCCTAAGGGGGATATTGTTGGATAGTTTCTTGTCATTAGTCTCAACCCTTGGAGAAGTCCAGAATCCCTAGAGATATGGTTGATATTGATGGTGAATTAATTTTCATTGATGGAGTGGTTGATGTCAGTAGATGTGTTTAATGCATTTGATGAAGTATACATGATGCCCCAGAAGTGTGATTATGGGACCCGAAGTTGATTGAGGAATATGGAAATGAAGGATAGTGTAAATGAAAGTAATACACTCATATATGGATAGTCCTTGTCGTTCCATTTATTTTGATAGGTGGTACACCACATGGTTCCTCAAGGTTAGGGAGATATGCCCTTGTGAAGTTGGAAGCCCTGTAGAATTGTCAAGAAGCCCCTAGTTGGTTACAAGTCAATTAATGAATTGGTAAAGTGGTTGTGATAAGAACATACTAGAAGCCCCATGATTAAGGAAAGAGATTACTTTGAAAAAGTATATAAACACCTCAAGGAGTCTCTCATAAGGACAGACACACACTTACATTGATTATTTATCTTGTGAATGTTATGGTCTAATATTTTGGTATATTGGAGAATTTGACGGTAAGTCTGAGGCAGTGGAGAAAGTGCGAGGAAAGAGAGAAATTTTCGAAGATTCATAGTGCAAGGATTTTTCTATAACCCTAATTTGGCAGGTCCTCACGGGTCAACTCGAGGGTGTCACACGAGGCACCCTTGCGAGTTGCCTAAGGGACGTCACGACTCACGCGAGGCCCCATGTGACAGGGATTCTTAGTATAGAAATGCTAAGATAAATTCGGTACAGATGTTGGTACCATGTTGATGAAGGATGTGATAGTGTTACAAATCAATATTATAGTACAACAAGTCAACTACAGGTCACAGGTATGCTTATGTTATTATAGATTATGCTTGGTGATGGTATGGTACATGATTGAGAGGCATGTATTGTAATACATGGTACATCTTGGTGATAGTCGTATGGTACATTGAGTAGTAATGCATCTTGGTTGTATTGGTATCTTGGTATCTGGTTTGGTTACATGGTGATGATGTTATGGTATATGCTTGAGGATTAATATTGGTATACTCTTGAAGCATTGGCACATGGTGTATGGTTGTCATTGATATTGATACATTGTTGAGGATTACACTTGGTATATGAAAACATATGTATGATATACATCTATTGGTGATGTCGATACTTGGTTGAGGTACACCATTGATGGTACTTGCTTGATATATCCTATGGTACTTAGTGTATGGAATGATTGAGTGATATAGTATATGGTTGAGATACATTGTTGGTACATGGTATGGTATATGTGTTGATGTACATGGTTGATATATGTTATGGTACATGATTGATACTAGTATGGTGTTGATGTACATGGTTGATGGTTGAGGCATATGATAAAGGTTATGGCCCATGGTTGATGTACAGTTTGGTATAGGTGTTGGTGCATGGTTTGGTATAGATATTGGTGTATGGTTGATGCACTTGTTGTGGTAAAGGTTGTGGTACATGGTTGATGTTTGCTATGGTACAGGTTGATGGTTTGGTACATGCATAGGTACATGGTTGGGACACATATCTTGTGATCATATTTTTATCACATATAGTTGTCAAGAGTAATGTGTGTATTTTGTCAATACTTAGGCCTGTATCCTTGCCTTGTCTCTCTCTCCTTCTCGTAGGCCAAGTCTTAAAGTTTTTCCCTTTCGACTGTTAAAATTGGTTTTTTGTTTACCCCTTTTTGTTTTAAGAAACCTGGTTTCTTTTGATGTCTTACCCAAAAGAAGTTTTGGCTCGAAGCCTTTCTATTTTTCTTGGAGGATGAACACTCACCTATTTTGTTTTAGTCTCTAGTCCTTTTGTTTTTCCATCTCACAGCAAGTCACACAAGTCCTTGTTCACACATGCCACAACCATGGACATCAAGTGCAACTTTCATAACAATCCATTTCAGGTTCAGAACTCAAGCAACAGGTAGGTTCAATTTTCAGTGACGAAGATCCCTCGTGGAGTTCAGATCAGTGGCTCGCGGATATTCAGAATATTAAAATTGCACCAAGTATAGTGCTAGAGAAAAAATTCTAAAGTCCCGAAGCCTGAAGAGAACATGAGTGGTAGATATTGAGGGGGACAGTTGACAACCGATCCGAGGGTTCAGGGAAATGAGATTTGAAGTGAGAAGTGCATAAAATTCTCGAAGAGACGAAGCCTAGACTCCCGAAACAATTATGGATCATTGATCTCAAATCAACGGGAGCCATTGATCTCGGCGACAATACCTCCAAAAGCCCCAAAGTGAACCTGGACCATCTATTGGTGTGGACATGCGGCAATAAATCATTCACTTTGTATTTTTTCCTTCAGGAGATTTGAAGTGAGAAGGGAAAAAAGTTCGCGAAGAGCCAAAGCCCAAAATCCCAAAATGATTCGAGCCATCCAAAGAAAGAAGACACATGGAGGCAGATCCCTCACTTCAAAATTTGGTGTTCTGGAGGATTGTGGGAGTTAAGCATTGAGAAGTCCCGAGAGCCGAGGTGCCGAAGTCTCGAAGAGTAAAATTTTGAAGTTCTGAAGCACCAAAGTGTCGAAGCGTTGAAATGTCGAAGTCCCGAACCACCAAAGTGTCGAAGCCGTCGAAATTCTGAATTGTCAAAGCCACCAAAGTTCTGAAGTCCCAAAGAGCTGAAGTGTTGAAGTGCTGAAGTCCCAAAGCATCGAAGTGTCAAAGTCTCGAAGAGCTGAAGTGTCGAAGTCCTGAAGATCTGAAGTATCAGAGTGTCGAATCATCGAAGAGATGAAGCCCCAGAGTTAAATATCAAGAACCACGCATCCTTTCAGATCGAATGAACATTATTTACTTCGAGAATCCGGGCTTTGGGAGTTTCAACATCTCGACTCCTGGTTTCATCTGGAGCATTTTCTCCCAGAGTTAAGAATCAAGTGTTTCATGTCCTCCTCAAATTGATGGTCATCGTTCACTTCAGAGCTTCAACATTTGCTTCAAGTCACCACGTCACTCTGGGCCCATATTTATGCCATCTCTACATGAAGACCCTTCTTGAGCTCCAAAGTCCAAAGTACGTGGCATCCGTCTGGGGCTAACACATGGCACTCTTTTCAATCATTTTCAGACGTGTCTTCAGCCTATTTTCGAGTGACACATGTCACCCCTCCATCTGCAACATGTCAACATAGTGATGGAAAGCCTCCACGTCAGATCGTCCTCTAGGAGGTGTTATTGTTCAGTGTCAAAAGCAGCGCCCCACCCCAAAGCATAGTTTTAATAGATCCTAAACTTGGCAAGCGGATAAAATCCAGCGGTGGTGCCAGATCTAGCAGGTGTGCCCAGATCACAGATGGAGACCATATCGACAACCACGCTCCATTACGGGGATGCAACTTGCTCGATCGATAAAATTATTGAGCGGTCCCGCAATTGAAACTGTAGTTTGGCGAAAGTGATACGTGGCAGAAGGCGGTGGATTGTGGGCCCAAAAGCAGTGCGAGTTCAAAACTCTTTTGACGAACCATCAATCACATTCCCTCATATAACATTCAATCTGAGAGCAGCAGGTAGCCGCCCCCTGAGCATTAAGTCTCATTGTGATCCCGAGAGGAGGCAGTTAATGAAAATAGAGCTAGTGGTTGAAACCTCAGCTCACTCCATAAATGGAAGGCATGGAAGGCCCAACCGTGGGGACTGAACCGTCAACCTATGGTACCCCTATGGATAGATTTTCCTATAGACCCATGTTGATTTGAGCTCGCGTTTGACAGAGGGATACATGCACAATCTAACAGAAGACTGCTCAGACACGATGCTTTGAATGTAGTGATTAGATCACACTCCTGATAGTCGGGGAATGATCTGAGTATAAATGTTTCAATTTGATATTTTGTTAAGGTTGTCAACTGGTTGAGCAGAGCTCCCTATTTTATAATGTTTTGATGCTAGAGTTGTTCTCTGGTTATGTATCAAATTTGAGACTTTCACATTACTATAAGTCATCTTCTTTCATTTCTCTGTAAAAATTGTGCTAAAACACTCGGGCATGGAGGATCCAGTCGAGGGTCATAGTTTTATTGTAATGTAGGTTTGATTACAGTATTGTTGTGACTAGTTTTAGTCAGTTTCTTTGTTGTCTTATTCCCTCTTACACTGAAAGGCTCGGGCATGGAGGATCCATTCGAGTTGTCATAGTTTCATTGTGATGTAGGTTTGATCATTATGCTACTGTGACTATGTTCCTGTGACATATTTCAGTGTCTAAAGCGTGAGCTCAAGAGTTCTCTTGAGCCTAAGTTTTTCTTCACCAAACTGCCCGAAATCCTGATGCCCATGGCAGACTTGTCCATTTTCTCACTAAGTCTTCCTTCTGCTCACCCTTAAACTCAATTCACTGATTGAATTTAATGAAGCCCTCACTTCCCTGTGCATTGCTTGCCCAGTTTTTGTGTTAGAATCATTCATGTACTGAGTTTTGTCCATTTGACCTCCACTCATAAAACCAACATCCACCAAACATTATGACGGGTACTGGGCTTATCCTCTCGCAATTTGAGGGTGAATATCAATGATAACATTCATGGTGTCATTGTCGATGAATGAATTGAAGACATTTCCCTAGGTAAGAATGACAAAGAAATTCTGATTCTGAAGGTGCATCAAAAATCAATACCTTGAAGATTGCAACTTGCACCTGGCGACTCCACTATTTCAATTGTGGCTCTGAAATGCAAACACACGAGGTCTACTCCACAGCTGCCTCTAGCTACACCTGAAGCTGACCCAGAGAATATTATCAAGAAAGGAAAGGCCTCTCAAGAAGAACACCTTTCAGTCATTATATCAGGTGATTCAGGTAATTTACATGATTCTTATTTAAAAACCCCAGTAGCTGCTTCTAATTCTCTTGTTATACTGTCTGCTTGAGTTTCTAGAAGTTTAAATTTTGGGAGTTTTTCTATTGATTTCACCCCTCCTAGTCTTGGTTTAGAAGGAGAAAGCTTTGAAACTAATGTATCCCTTGATATTATACAGTGGTTTAGACCCAGGACCTTATAACATTTTCCCGCTTCAAGCTTTATTACCCCCCCTCCTATTAAATTTGTTGCGTTTGTAGAAGGGGAAACATTTGTTCCCTTGAAGCCCATATCTCTCTCCCCCAACACTCAGTCGTTTCCTTTCTCTCCCAGAAGCAGAGCTACAGTCGTACCTGTCCAAGATCCATCTTCCCTTGTTTCTCCGATAATTCACATCCCAATTGTAATATACCATATATAAATGTATGCAAAACAGAAATAAAATGCTAGTAATGGCAGAATAACAACAATATAACCAGAACATTCACCACAATAACACTGAAATGATATAAGAATAACAATCGAAATAGCACTTTGAATCTAAAAGCAATGTTCACGGGCCTCTTTGAGGGGGAAACCTCTAGTTGAGCAGAGCTCTATTACAATAATATCCAAGCTAGGGTTCTCACACCCTCGACTCCTATTTATACTAAAAGGAAGCATCTAGAGTAAGATCTATCTAGAAGCGGAAGCTTCTATTAGGTCTTCTTACATCCGCCTTATTCTATTTTATTGAAAGGCCTTCTTAATATTGACCTTTATTACATCTGAATATATTGTTCTACCTATGTGTGGGTTAGGACCTTAACATGTCCACCCCCTTAAGAACAACCTTTTCCTCAAGGCTTGAGATGAGGAAATTGTTGCAGAATGGTAGCTGGTTCCCAAGTGGCATCTGCTGGAGTTGTATCTTTCCACTGGACTAGCACTTCCTTGATGGTTCTCTGACGTAGGTGACGCTCACGCTGGTCCAAAACTGCTTCTGGTTGTAGCCAAATGGATCCTTCTTCAGCTAACTCTGGAAGGTTGGTTTGAATTTGGCACTTAGCTCCAATCACCTTCTTTAAGCATGAAACATGAAAAACAGGATGTATCTTTGAATGGCTGGGAAAAGCTAATTGATAGGTGACTTGTACCACACACTTGAGCACGATATAAGGACCATAAAATTTGGGCACTAGCTTCTGACAATGCTCAGCCTTGAGGGAAGTTTGCTTGTAAGGTTGCAGTCAAAGAAACACCTGATCCCCTTCTGCAAATTGACGTTCAGAGTGACCTTGATTTTCTTGTTGCTTCATGCGATTCCGTGCCATGACCAAATTCTCTTTGAGGGTACGGAGAATAGCCTCTTGAGTTGTAAGTGTTAGGTCAACCACCTGGACCTTCAAGGCACCTGGTAAGTATGAGAGAACTGAAGGTGTCTTCTGTCCATATACTACTTCAAAAGGAGTCATGCATGTAGTTGTATGGTATGAAGTGTTGTACCACCATTCATCTAGGGGTAACCATTGAGCCCACTGATTTTTCTTTTTCGAGGAAAAGCACCTCAAATATGTTTCCAAACACTTGTTGACAACTTCCTTTTGGCCATCAGTCTAGGGATGATAAGTTGTGTTGAGATACAATTCTATGCCTTGCATCTTGAATAGTTCTTGCCAAAAATTGCTTGTCAAAGTTGGGTCGCGATTAGAAATAATAGAGTGTGGCATGCCATGAACCTTGAAGACCCGATCCATGAATATTTGAGCCACCGTGGATGCTGTAAATGGGTGTTGAAGGGCACATAAATGAGCATACTTGGAAAGGCGATCAACAACCACCATGATGATGGATTTATTTCCTAATTTGGGTAAGCTGGTAAGAAAATCCATAGAGATATCCTTCCAAATAGCAGGTGGAATCGGGAGCGGTTGTAGTGTGCCCGATGATTTGACTATTTCTCCCTTGTTCCAATGAAAAACGTCACATACAACTACGAAATTATGAATATCTTGTTTCATACCATCCCAGAAAAAGGAACGTTTGACCCTGTCATAGGTTTTGGTGAACCCAGAGTGCCCTATTGTGGGTGTAGCATGAAGCTCAGAAAGTACCATGGATTTAATCTTTGATTGTTTACTTAAATACAAACGGACTTTGTATCGAAGTTCCTCATGGAGCCAAGAGTACCCTGGGGAAGCTGGAGCATTGGAATACAATTGTTGGATCAGCTGCGAACTTTTGGGATCTTGTAGCCATTCGTGGAGAACGGCTTGGAGCCAATCTGGTATAATGAATGAAAGAGAAAAAAGGGATCCTTCATCTTCATATTTTTAGGAAAGTGCATCCGCAACCACATTATCTTTTCCTTTGTTATAAATGATCTCATAATCATATCCAAAGAGTTTATTCACCCTTTTTTGTTGTTCTGGGGAGGAAATGCATTGTTCCAGAAAATANGCTCCATTACGGGGATGCAACTTGCTCGATCGATAAAATTATTGAGCGGTCCCGCAATTGAAACTGTAGTTTGGCGAAAGTGATACGTGGCAGAAGGCGGTGGATTGTGGGCCCAAAAGCAGTGCGAGTTCAAAACTCTTTTGACGAACCATCAATCACATTCCCTCATATAACATTCAATCTGAGAGCAGCAGGTAGCCGCCCCCTGAGCATTAAGTCTCATTGTGATCCCGAGAGGAGGCAGTTAATGAAAATAGAGCTAGTGGTTGAAACCTCAGCTCACTCCATAAATGGAAGGCATGGAAGGCCCAACCGTGGGGACTGAACCGTCAACCTATGGTACCCCTATGGATAGATTTTCCTATAGACCCATGTTGATTTGAGCTCGCGTTTGACAGAGGGATACATGCACAATCTAACAGAAGACTGCTCAGACACGATGCTTTGAATGTAGTGATTAGATCACACTCCTGATAGTCGGGGAATGATCTGAGTATAAATGTTTCAATTTGATATTTTGTTAAGGTTGTCAACTGGTTGAGCAGAGCTCCCTATTTTATAATGTTTTGATGCTAGAGTTGTTCTCTGGTTATGTATCAAATTTGAGACTTTCACATTACTATAAGTCATCTTCTTTCATTTCTCTGTAAAAATTGTGCTAAAACACTCGGGCATGGAGGATCCAGTCGAGGGTCATAGTTTTATTGTAATGTAGGTTTGATTACAGTATTGTTGTGACTAGTTTTAGTCAGTTTCTTTGTTGTCTTATTCCCTCTTACACTGAAAGGCTCGGGCATGGAGGATCCATTCGAGTTGTCATAGTTTCATTGTGATGTAGGTTTGATCATTATGCTACTGTGACTATGTTCCTGTGACATATTTCAGTGTCTAAAGCGTGAGCTCAAGAGTTCTCTTGAGCCTAAGTTTTTCTTCACCAAACTGCCCGAAATCCTGATGCCCATGGCAGACTTGTCCATTTTCTCACTAAGTCTTCCTTCTGCTCACCCTTAAACTCAATTCACTGATTGAATTTAATGAAGCCCTCACTTCCCTGTGCATTGCTTGCCCAGTTTTTGTGTTAGAATCATTCATGTACTGAGTTTTGTCCATTTGACCTCCACTCATAAAACCAACATCCACCAAACATTATGACGGGTACTGGGCTTATCCTCTCGCAATTTGAGGGTGAATATCAATGATAACATTCATGGTGTCATTGTCGATGAATGAATTGAAGACATTTCCCTAGGTAAGAATGACAAAGAAATTCTGATTCTGAAGGTGCATCAAAAATCAATACCTTGAAGATTGCAACTTGCACCTGGCGACTCCACTATTTCAATTGTGGCTCTGAAATGCAAACACACGAGGTCTACTCCACAGCTGCCTCTAGCTACACCTGAAGCTGACCCAGAGAATATTATCAAGAAAGGAAAGGCCTCTCAAGAAGAACACCTTTCAGTCATTATATCAGGTGATTCAGGTAATTTACATGATTCTTATTTAAAAACCCCAGTAGCTGCTTCTAATTCTCTTGTTATACTGTCTGCTTGAGTTTCTAGAAGTTTAAATTTTGGGAGTTTTTCTATTGATTTCACCCCTCCTAGTCTTGGTTTAGAAGGAGAAAGCTTTGAAACTAATGTATCCCTTGATATTATACAGTGGTTTAGACCCAGGACCTTATAACATTTTCCCGCTTCAAGCTTTATTACCCCCCCTCCTATTAAATTTGTTGCGTTTGTAGAAGGGGAAACATTTGTTCCCTTGAAGCCCATATCTCTCTCCCCCAACACTCAGTCGTTTCCTTTCTCTCCCAGAAGCAGAGCTACAGTCGTACCTGTCCAAGATCCATCTTCCCTTGTTTCTCCGATAATTCACATCCCAATTGTAATATACCATATATAAATGTATGCAAAACAGAAATAAAATGCTAGTAATGGCAGAATAAAAACAATATAACCAGAACATTCACCACAATAACACTAAAATGATATAAGAATAACAATCGAAATAGCACTTTGAATCTAAAAGCAATGTTCACGGGCCTCTTTGAGGGGGAAACCTCTAGTTGAGCAGACCTCTATTACAATAATATCCAAGCTAGGGTTCTCACACCCTCAACTCCTATTTATACTAAAAGGAAGCATCTAGAGTAAGATCTGTCTAGAAGCGGAAGCTTCTATTAGGTCTTCTTACATCCACCTTATTCTATTTTATTGAAAGGCATTCTTAATATTTACCTTTATTACTTCTAAATATATTGTTCTACCTATGTGTGGGTTAGGACCTTAACATGTCCACCCCCTTAAGAACAACCTTTTCCTCAAGGCTTGAGATGAGGAAATTGTTTCAGAATGGTAGCTGGTTCCCAAGTGGAATCTGCTGGAGTTGTATCTTTCCACTGGACTAGCACTTCCTTGATGGTTCTCTGATGTAGGTGACGCTCACGCTGGTCCAAAACTGCTTCTGGTTGTAGCCAAATGGATCCTTCTTCAGCTAACTCTGGAAGGTTGGTTTGAATTTGGCACTTAGCTCCAATCACCTTCTTTAAGCATGAAACATGAAAAACAGGATGTATCTTTGAATGGCTGGGAAAAGCTAATTGATAGGTGACTTGTCCCACACACTTGAGCACGATATAAGGACCATAAAATTTGGGCACTAGCTTCTGAAAATGCTCAACCTTGAGGGAAGTTTGCTTGTAAGGTTGCAGTCAAAGAAACACCTGATCCCCTTCTGCAAATTGACGTTCAGAGTGACCTTGATTTGCTTGTTGCTTCATGCGATTCCGTGCCATGACCAAATTCTCTTTGAGGGTACGGAGAATATCCTCTTGAGTTGTAAGTGTTAGGTCAACCACCTGGACCTTCAAGGCACCTGGTAAGTATGAGAGAACTGAAGGTGTCTTCTGTCCATATACTACTTCAAAAGGAGTCATGCGTGTAGTTGTATGGTATGAAGTGTTGTACCACCATTCAGCTAGGGGTAACCATTGAGCCCATTGATTTTTCTTTTTCGAGGAAAAGCACCTCAAATATGTTTCCAAACACTTGTTGACAACTTCCGTTTGGCCATCAGTCTAGGGATGATAAGTTGTGTTGAGATGCAATTCTATGCCTTGCATCTTGAATAGTTCTTGCCAAAAATTGCTTGTCAAAGTTGGGTCGCGATTAGAAACAATAGAGTGTGGCATGCCATGAACCTTGAAGACCCGATCCATGAATATTTGAGCCACCGTGGATGCTGTAAATGGGTGTTGAAGGGCACATAAATGAGCATACTTGGAAAGACGATCAACAACCACCATGATGATGGATTTATTTCCTAATTTGGGTAAGCTGGTAAGAAAATCCATAGAGATATCCTTCCAAATAGCAGGTGGAATCAGGAGCGGTTGTAGTGTGCCCGATGATTTGACTATTTCTCCCTTGTTCCAATGAAAAATGTCACATACAACTACAAAATTATGAATGTCTTGTTTCATACCATCCCAGAAAAAGGAACGTTTGACCCTGTCATAGGTTTTGGTGAACCCGGAGTGCCCTATTGTGGGTGTAGCATGAAGCTCAGAAAATACCATGGATTTAATCTTTGATTGTTTACTTAAATACAAATGGACTTTGTATCGAAGTTCCTCATGGATCCAAGAGTACCCTGGGGAAGCTGGAGCATTGGACTACAATTGTTGGATCAGCTGCGAACTTTTGGGATCTTGTAGCCATTCCTGGAGAATGACTTGGAGCCAATCTGGTATAATGAATGAAAGAGAAAAAAGGGATCCTTCATCTTCATATTTTTAGGAAAGTTCATCCGCAACCACATTATCTTTTCCTTTGTTATAAATGATCTCATAATCATATCCAAAGAGTTTATTCACCCTTTTTTGTTGTTCTGGGGAGGAAATGCATTGTTCCAGAAAATACTTGAGGCTTTGATGGTCTGTCTTAATTTGGAACCGTTGCCCCAATAGATAAGGATGCCACAGATCCACGACATGTAGAATAGCCAACATTTCCTTTTCATAGATGGATTTGCCCAGAGTTATTTTAGATAGTTGCTTGCTGGTAAAGGCCAAAGGTCGACCCTCTTGCATAAGGACAACACCAATTCCTTTCCCTGAGGCATCACATTCCAACACAAAGGTCTTTGTGAAATCGGGAAGGGCGAGGACTAGAGTGGTGCACATGGCCATCTTCAAGGTTTGAAAAGATTGAGCAGTGCCTGGAGTCCAAGTGAAAGAGTTTTTTTTTAGGAGAGCAGTGAGAGGTGCTGCAATCTTCCCATAATTCTTAACAAACTTGAGATAATACCTTGTTAATCCTAGAAATCCATGCAAGCTCTTAAGAGTCTTTGGGTGAGGCCAATCTTTCATAGCTTCAATTTTTTTAGGATCCACCCTGATGCCATCTTTGCCAACCAAATGACCCAAGTATTCTACTTATGAGGCGCCAAAATCACATTTAGACTGTTTAAGGAAAAGTTGGTGCTGAGAGAGTAGATGGAGAACTCGATCCACATGAGCAAGATGGTTTGTCCAGGTTTTTCTATAGATGAGGATATCATCAAAGAAAACTAAGACAAAATGGTGGAGAAAAGGAAGAAATACATGATTCATGAGGCTTTGGAAGGTGGGGGGGGCATTACACAAGCCAGAGGGCATGAACAAACACTCATAGTGGCCCTCGTGATTTCTAAAGGAAGTCTTGGGAATATCTGCCTCGCTCATACGTATCTGGTGGTAGCTTGAATGAAGATCTAGTTTAGTGAAGAATTGGGTGCCACTCAATTCATCTAGGAGGTCATCAATGATAGGAATGGGGAATTTGTATTTGATGGTAAGTTTGTTGAGGTCACGAAATTCAGGACACATTCACCAAGAACCTTCTTTCTTCAGGACCATGACTACAAGAGACTAATAGGGGCTCGTACTAGGGCGGATAACGCCTGCATTAAGGAGTGTCTGGACCATTTTCTCAATTTCATTTTTTTGGGAAAAGGGCTGACGATACATATGGATATTGGGAGGAAGGATTCCTGGTACAAGGGGAATGGAATGACCATGAACACCGTGGGAAGGAAGGAGGCCTTGGGGAGTGGAAAATACCAATTTATGTTTATAAAAGATGGCTTGGAGGTCTTGCGGTACCGAGGGTGTCTCTGTTGCTTGTATGGCATGGAGTTGGGCGATAACACCAGAATGACCCTTTTTGAGTAGCTTTTCCATGCGATGGGAACTAATGATCTCAGTTGAACTGACGGTGATGCCTTGGAACTTATATTGGTGGCCCTACTAGTTGAATTGCATGGTTAAGTCTTTAAAATCCATGAGAATGGGACCCAGAGTCCTTAGCTAGTCTTCACCCAACACAATGTCACAACCTCCCATGTCGATAGCAAACATATGGGATTTCAGGTGGTAGTCACCAATTTGGAGACACACATTTTCACAACACCCTCCACATTTCATGGAACCACCATTGGCAATGATGTTTTGGAAATTATTGACGACATGGATGTAGCAATGAGTTTCTTGGGAAATGTGATGATGAATAAGATTGTGGGTGCTGCCACTATCAACCAAAATGATGACCTTCCGATGCTTGATGTAGCTGATTAGCTTGAGGGTTTGGGGAGTGGAGAAGCGAGTGAGAGAATTGAGGAAAATGATTGGTTCTACTTCAAGAGGGTTTGAGGGAGGGGTTGGATTTAGGTGACTCATACATAGAGGGAGTTTCTTCATCTTCTTCCGAAATCTGCTCGGACATGGCCATAAAAAGATTTTGTTATTTACACTTGTGGCTCGGGAAATATTTTTCATCGTAGTTATAACAAAGGCCTTTGAGTTGGCATTCAACTATTTCAGCCCGGGTCAATTTTTGGATCTTTAGTGGAGAAGAGGGAGTAGTGGGATTTATTGGTTTAGGGTGAGGGATGAAGGAGGGTTTGCGGTTTTGAGAAGATACAACCTGGTGTGCTTCTTTATCTCTTTTGGTATCCTCCAACCAATTCTTAGGTCGATCCATGAGGACATGGACCCGAATTTCATCCTTGAGGCTGTTGATAAAACACTCTCAGAAAAAGGCATCAGACATGCCCTATGTTCTAAAATCCAGGCACTCAAAGGAAGCTATAAAGTCTTCCATTGTTCCTAATTGTTTCAACTTAGTCAAACGACCCAAATGGTTGGTGTCAGTGTCAAAGCGTTCATAAAGCTCTGCCACAAATTGTGTCCAAGCAATATACCCTTGACGAGAATTTTTTCTCCATTGCCACCATTGCCAACGTTCTTGATCTAGATGGAGAAAACCATACCGGAGTTTGGCCAAGTCATCTGTAATGTTGTCTAAATAGAAGTAATGTTCCATTTGGGTTACCCAACCAGTGGGGTCTGAGCCATCAAATTTGGTCACATCCACCCACAGAAGGTGTAGGTCACATTGAAAGTGATGGTTCTGCAATGTATGGGAATGAGAAGAATGGTCACCATCAGTATGTGGGGGTGAGGAAGAGGAAGGGTTATGATATGCAGTTTGGTGTAGAGTGCCGAAAATATTGATTCAAGCTGGGTGGTGAGGTCTTGTTTGATTTTGCCCATTGAGGACTGTATGGTTGTATTGATGGCGACAACATTGGCACTAAGTTGTTTCACTTCTTGTTGGGTCTCAATGAGACCAGATTGCAAGGTGTTGAAGTGAGATTCCAAGTCTTGGCTATGATTATGGGCCATGAGGGTGCGGGAACTAAAAAGGGGCGGGCGGGGTAAATTTTTTTTTCCGAAAAAATGATATGGATGAATGTGATAAGGGTGAAGAGATGAATCCAATGGAATAGGTCTAAAATAATGGTGAATAATATTGCAGAGAGGAAATGCCCAAATGCTTAACCAGAAAGAAATGTGTATTTACTTGGCAACCCAAACACAGTTGCACGATAATAGATCTTGTCGTTTTAATTTGTTTATGTTTCTGTCCCTAAGGGGTAGGTATTCAAGGGTTCTACAGACAAGGGTTTGCCCTGTTCTATAGCTCTTTGATATACGTTCGGGGTCCAACAGTAGTACTCGGCCCAATATCTCAAGGCACTAATTAAGGAGGATAGACCATACCCTTAGCCATACTACCCGACTACTCAGGTACTAGAGAGTATCTTCTCGAGTGTTGTTCTCGGTGACACTATAGTAGTCAAGCAACCGATCAATTTATCTAAAGAGGGCTTCAGGTAATGTAGGTCGATCCGTACACAGGTGATGTCTGATGCGCTACCACTCGAAGGGGTACCAACAAGGGTTACAAGGGTGGCCAACATATGTGAACTTAAGTACCACTTGTATTTCCTGCGTGTATGAATCCCTCAACCGCGGGTTTATGCACGTAACGATAGATCTATGTGGCTTAAAGATGTCTGAATATGTCTCTACCCTGAAATTTTTTTTAACCCACACCTTCTTCTGAGGAAAGTGCTCTGATACCACTTGTAATATACCAGATATAAATGTATGCAGAACAAAAATAAAATGCTAGGAATCGTAGAATAACAACAATATAACCAGAACAATCACCACAATAACACTGAAATGATATAAGAATAAAAACAAAAATAACACTTTGAATCTGAAAGCAATGTTCATGGGCCTTTTCGAGGGGGCAACCTCCAGTTGAACAGAGCTCTATTACAATGATATCCAAGCTAGGTTTATCATACCCTCGACTCCTATTTATACTAAAAATAAGAATCTAGAGGAAGATCCTTCTAGAAGTAGAAGCTTTTATTAGGTCTTCTTACATCCGCCTTATTCTATTTTATTGAAAGGCCTTATTAATATTGACCTTTATTACATCCAAATATATTGTTCTACCTATGTGCGGGTTAGGACTCTAACACCAATGGCAGGTGCTAATACTCCTAGGAACAAGATGGCTGAGATATTGGTTGCTATATACGCCCCTCTAGTTTTACCTCATCCTACGAATGCTCTCCCAGCCACATACTACCTTAAGTACATGCCCTAGTTCATAGGGGAGGGAGACATAGCTGCAGAAGAACACCTTTCAACTTTTTATAGATTTGCAGAGATCCACGCCATCGAAAATGAAGATGTGTGGATGAGAGTTTTCATACAAAGCCTTGATGGTGATGTTAGGAATTGGTTTAAGTACTTGCCTCCTAGATCTATTGACGAGATTGATACTTTGGATGACTCATTATTAAGACATTGGGGGGATACAAAATATTTCCTTTATTATATTACAAAATTTGGGGCACTTAAGAGAGAGGAGGGGGAATTTGTTTAAGTCTTCTCAAAGAGGTTTAATAAGATGTATACAAATATTCCCACTTAAATTAAGCCTACAGAAACCTATGCCAATATTACTTATGCTAGTGCTTTTGACCCTGCATTCTACCTCCTGCTGAGAGAAACAAGAGCTACCTCCTTGGCTCATATGCAATATGCAACCCTTGAAGTGGAATCTAATCTATTGGTAGTAGGAAAACTCAAGAGAAAAGGTAGGTCTGAAGCCCCAACCTATGATTCCTCTGTTTCCCACCCTCAAGAGGATGAATTAACCAAGCTAGTATAATCATTGTCTGTGAAAGTGGAAAGGTTGGAATTGGAAGGAAATCAGAGTTATAGGAATCCCCAAAATGTTGATAATAGGGGTAACTTCAAAAGGCCAAATAATTCCCCTCAGATCATCCAAAGAGATCAAAGAAACAAGGATAGGGATGATCAGAGAATTTAGGCTCCTCTCCAAAATAACCTTATTATTGATGAAGAAGGAGAGGAAGAAGATGTCAACCCTGAAATCCATTGTATCAGCAA
>JZKD02S0122789.1:0-11652 GCA_000966675.3 Picea glauca
CCAACAAAAGTCTTGCGCTCATGTGGGACAAGAAGAAGGGAAATCCCAAGTATGACTAGAAGGATGACAACTCATGGCTTGGCCCTTACATCGTCAAGAAGAAGTCTGATAAAGAAAAGTATTATTTGACAGCTTTGGATGGGAGAAAGATGCCATTACCGGTGGATGGATCTCTTCTCTGACCTTATGTTCAGGTCACATGACTTCTTCAGGGCTCGGGCCCCAGGAAAGTAGGTAGGTCATACTGTTTTCCTTTCATTTGCATCTTGATTGCTCGTGTTAGTTTAGATGCATTTCATATTTCTTTTTTCTCTACTTGCATATCGATTTCATGCTTAGTTTAGAAATTTAAAAAAAAATGCTAAAATTTTATTTTCTAAATTAGTTTTCATTTCTGGTTTTGATGTATATGGACAAAAGGTGATAGAATCACCCTACATTTTATGATTTCTTGTTTCAGTGTAGGCACAACTCTACCAGAGTATTTTTTTGGTTCTTATGCACTCTATGGCGAGCACATGCCCCCAAGTAGGAGCCAAATGTTATCCCCATTTTGTGGGATAACTAAGGAGATGATGTCTCGAGGCCCTTAGGTTGCAGATATGGAGTGTAGAGAGACCAAATGACTAAAAGTGTCCACTTTCACATAAAAAATATCGCTATGTCACCACATTTTGATCCATTGTCAGTGCATCCACCACGCCATCTAGCTTCTGGAAGGTAGATGGGTCTTTCTCCATGTTGTACATGTCAGGTATTGTGGCAGGTAATCAGCCTAATATTTGAGACATTTAAACATGTTGTATTTAAGCTTCTTTTGATTATATAACACATGCTTGGACATTATTCTTTTGACCCTATTTCACCTTGGTGAGTGTCATAGATTTCCTAGTAAGTGGCCAACCTTTGGGGAAGGTTTGAAACTAGGGGTCCCTTGAGAGGTTATCGTACCATTCCCAACCATACTTACCACTTTCCTCTCATTACATTCCCATCATATTACCCTCTTCTAGGCCCTTTTACTTTAGTGACCCAACAAGGGCATGTACTTCATTTCATGGGAAGAAGGGGATGAAGGCCCAAGGGGATGGTTGCTGGAAAAATATAAGAACATAAAATATAAGCCTTCTAGATTCTCACCCAAACATGTCTTGAGAATGATGAACTTCTTGTCTTAAAAGAATTGAAGACCTGCACAATATCAAACACATAATAAATATCCCACTTAAATACAATACTAACACAAGTGCATTACAACTCTTTACATGGTTACCCCTATGGAACTTTGTGGACCTCTTCGTTCAAGTGACACTGTGTTACTGCCCCCCAATCTAATGGATTCATTATTGGGAATGAACATGTTTTTGGATAATTGATTAATTAAATAAATGGCAATAAATGGTCCTGGAAAAAGGTTTCATTTAAGAAGAAGATGCAACACACCCCCTACAAAGGAACCCATAAATGAGATAATGCGAGCCCTTGTATGTCATGAAACACATTTACCTATGAAGTCTAAACTCCTATTCACCTAATCATTCAATACATGACCTTGAAGGGACATACTTGGTAGCATCCACTACTCGAGGGTTTTGGTCTACCCAATAGGACTTGTATGACACCCCTCCCATACCTAAGCTTGGTCAATTGTATAGGGTCGTGGAGCATTTGTTTAATTTGATGAGGTAGTTTTGATGCACATGTTTAGGTGCCTTGTTCATTAGATGTGGTTTTCACTTGCCATGATATTTTGACTTCAGATTCTTGGAATGCATGCCTATTTGTTTTGCAAGACTTTTTTTGGTGGACAGTTTTGGAGGAATAAGCCTAGCTTGGGCTTCCATGGGGCTTGAAGGCCACATGTTGGATGCCAAGGGCCCACATGTCGAATCATGATGAATTGCCTTTGGAGGCCTAGAATAAACCTTGGAAAACATGATTTGGATCTCACATTCCAAATGGCTTGCTTAGGAGGGGAAAAATGCCACTTCTTGAGGGTTGATGTCACCTAGGGATAGGGTTTGGTGGTGATGGAGGTATTTCTCATTAAAACATGGCACGTTTTGAAGGAAGAAGGATTTGAACCATGAAAAATAAGCTTGGATGGATGACAAGTGGCCTTTGGAGGCCTAGCCATGCTTCCCCAACTCCAACGACTTGCTCCAAGTGTCAAAACATCTCCATAAAGGGGTGACGTCATCTTGTTTTAGGGTTTGTAATGTGAAAAAGTGGAAATTAAATATTATTATTTGGTTTAAGGGGTAATATAAGGGTTTTTAACCCCTTATATTATGTTTTACCCTAATTAAGTGGACATACTATGTTTTAAACCTTTTGTATAAATAGAGATCATGTGAATCTCATTTCGTAACATAACTCTCCCATTGTGAGAAGGACTTGGCTGAAATTTTTCACTATTCTTGGGAATTACAGTGTTTTTATATTGTGAAACTGCCTTTTGGTGTTATCTTTTGGTGAATGGATGAGAAGAAGTGATGCACACCTCTTGAAGGTTTACTCTTTGCTATTGGATAATGATTTTCATGGTGAACTAGGGTTTTGACATCTCTTTGCTTGGAATTGGTAAGAAAAAATCTGCATACGCTAGTTCTTTCTTTCTCATTGTTGGTTATTTTTGGAGTATGTTGGATACACCCTCCATTAATGCTTCATCTTCTTATTAAAGTTATAATTCATTCTTGAACAAGGGTTGCTAGGAGAAGTACAAGTGTGTACACCCTCCTAGATTTACCATAAGTTGGTTGACATACCCTAGTGAATAAGAGGATTTACACCTCTAAGGATCTGGTTGATCCAACTTGGGCTTTAAATACCCCATTCACCCAATTTTAAAGACAATAATCTGAATATTTTGCATTGGAGAGATAAAATAGTGCATGGGGAAATGTGAATTTTTTCCTTTTCAATTTTCTACATTTTGGGTTTTTTTTCATTGTGCCTAGCACACCTCTTAGACACTAGGGCGTCCCCTCTAAAGGGATACTGCTTTATGCTGTTATAAAACTTCATCTACATCCATCAGGGCTGCAAAAACCCGAACACTTTTTCATTTATAACTTTCTTTTCATACGTCAACATTTGCCAAGAGTTTGCCAGATTTATCTACTTGGTCGAACACAACTTTTGGATGTATTCTTTGTGAGTTTTTTGTGTTGTATTTATTGTTGTAACAAATTTTTGATACATCCATAAGGCTTCAAAGTATCTCTACATAAACCTTTTATTACAACCTTATTTCATTGTTAAAGTTTTGTGCTTTCATTCTTGAGTATCACTGGTGTTTATCTAACTTATCTCTAGCATCTTTCAGTGGAATTTTAGAAATTGTTTGGAAGATTTAATAATTATTTCCTTGTTGATATAAAAAAAAATTTACTGCTGCAATTAAGGACAGCAAGATTAACTTGCTTGTCCACCTAACATTATACATATATGTTTGGCTTGTTCTCGTGTCTCGGACATGTACAACACTCTTTACAATTGTTATTATCTCTTGGAAACCACTAACTACCATTTATACACTTTCCCGAGCCTCTCTTAATCTTCTACCTTGACCTATAGGGGGACCTTCTTTCATCACTTCACTTTTCATCTCATTTCCCCCAGGGTCATCGGGATTCCCCCCTTGGGGTGATTCTATCATCTCTAAAGTGACAGGCATACCTTCCTAAGGTAAAAGTGGGTAGGTGTTCTCAAAGTTGTTTCCATTTGGTGGTTGGGTCAAAATTTTCCAAACCTACAAATTGTGTGATAACAAGCAATAATTTATGAATTCTAAAATCCTCAACAAAAATAGTTCATAAAACATAGTCCTTCATCTAAGTTCGTGTTTCATTATAGTCAAATTTGATGTTTAATATACGATTCATTGTACCAACGATTCAAAATTTTGAAAGGTTACCTTTGGATTATAAATACAAAGTATATTCTTGGACTGTTTCACCATCAATTTCTTTGATAAATAATTTCCCAAGGCTTTTCAACAAACTATCTTTGGATAGTTGATCTGCAAGCCTATTCAGTTCTCTCTGTATGTGAGTGAAAGAGAGGTAGGAAATTTTTTAAGAAAACTAATTTCAATTCAACGACGACTGCTTGTAATGTCATATTCCAAGTCTCCTGTATATTCTTCATCTAGTTGATAACAAATAAGAAGTCACTAAAAATTTGTAGATGGGTGATGTTTCTATGATGTGCTAGTCTCAAAAGTGAAAATAGTATTTCTCTATAATTGGTTTCGTGACCCACATTAGCTGAGATTTGAAAAGAAAGTGTTTCCTTGAGATGTATGGCCCCTCCAATGCCTCTAATATGATTTTGACATGCACAATCAAAGAATTCCCATGGATGGGATCTGTCGATGATCAACTCTCCAATCACCCTTTCAATTCTGATTGCTCCTTGAGATTTTTAAAACTGACCCAGAGATATAATACCATAAGAAATATGAAATGATTGGAGAGGTTGATTTTTGAATATTCTTGAGTTACATGTCTGCTATAATCCCCCAAAAGTGATAAGGTGAAGTGCTCGATACATTTCCAAAATCACTCCTTTGAAACCACTTTCTCAACCTTTTTTCCATTGTCTCACACTACCACAAACGATCTTTTCCCATCCACCTGCCAATGTCTTTCCAAACATGTAAATAAAATTGACATTCATTAAATATATGTGATACATCTTCACCAACTTGTTGACAGAGAAAACACATGCCAGGTCCATGCTTATGTTTTCTCTGCAGATAATCCCAAGTAGGGACCTTGGAAATCAGAGCGAGCAACATAAATATTTTGGAATTTTCGGTGCTTTGAACTTCCATATTGAATACCACCACCAACAAGGAGCATATCCTCCTCAAGCCATCATCACCTCATATTCAAGTTTGAATGTATAGTATCCTCCCACATTATTTTGGTTCCATATGAGACATTCATGTTCCTCTTTTAATCTTGTATGTCCATCACATAAATATGTATTAAATACATTTCACTATGCATCCATTCCATCCCCTAATCATATTTGATAATAACTCAGCAAGGATTAGCCATCCTTGCTGCGATATGGTTGTCCTTGTATCGTCCCTTATTTGACTTAAATAGTAAATGCCAATTTGATGCATTTCAAAACAATATTTTCAGCTAGAAATATACTATTATTACACCCCATAATTGCATATTCCCGGATATTAACTTGTGTGACATCCCACTCACCAGGCCAAATGGATCCCAATGGTTTGGAAGGATAACAAAAAATATTTTCAATGATTGGAGGCATTCTTGTACGACCTGTTCATGTTCTTGATCCAATCAATGAGCATAAATGATGTGTGTGTGTGTGTGTATTAAAAAAATGAACTTAATTAATCTAATGATATTTCATTGATAGAGAAACGATAGTTTTATCCATCCAATAAAACTCCATAGCTATGAAAACCTTTATGTCTCTCGACTTGGAAAAACTGGTGTTGAAAACCCAATCACTGAATTCCTGCTTGACTTAGCATTTTGAGGTTTGAGCATGTATCTACTTGGCCGCATTCACATACATATCAACGTTCTACTACATTTTTGGTGGGGTTGTCATGTGAAAGATATTCCTATCTTGTTCTATGGCCCTTTTTTCCCATGTTCCAAGGGATCGACGAGGTACCTGTGTGGAGGAAGGAGGCTTAGAAGCTCCTCTCTTTCTAACACCGTGCGCACTGGAGAAATCTTGCGACATCTGTATAGTTATGGAGAAGTTAGGGTTGATCCAGGACAAAAAAAAATAACTAAAGAAGACATGGTTAGAAGTAAGGCTGGGTTGGAGGCCCCTACTACCAAATGACCCGAGATGCATAGAAAACACAAACGAAGGGATCTTATCAATTGTTTCAAAGTCCATAGCCAAGAGGGGAAAGACGAAATAGATGGGAATCAGGTGCTTCCACCAAACATACCAAACAAACTAGGAGAAAGGAGGCCCCACCCTGAAGGTTGTTAGAATCTAAGTGGATGTGCTCGACTTACCATTGAAAATACCCTTGTCACCCAACCATAGGTTGAAGCCACCCTCCGAGCTTATCCTTGACAGAGAATCACTCCGGAAGCAAACCCTAGGCTAGATAGCCAAACAAAGGGTAGCACACCTTTCCCCAAGGATAGCGCACCAATAAGAGTTGATCAGATAGTCCAAACCCTATCCAAGAGATAGTCCAAGCATAACTGCTAGTTGCAGCAACTGCAATGACAACTCTCCTCCAAACCTACGCAAAAACTGGGAAAATGCAGTGTGCACAAGTGTTTCTCTGCAATTCTGAGACTACCTACCAAAATGAGAACTGGCCTCCTACATTTATACTAATTTTGGCTAACTGCCTAGGCCGACTTCTCATTCTGGGTATCTGTTTGTTCAGTATATATTATTATTTATGGTCGACTTCTCCTCTTGGAGGCTAATAACCTAATATAAATTATCTTCTTGAGCCGACAAGTCTTCTAGGGTTATTAGCCAAATCATTAGGGTTTCTTCTTGCTTCCTGGAGTATTATATCCTTGTCAGGTTTACACATGGAGGTAAATACCTCCCGCAGATACCATAATATCAACACTCCCTCCAAGCTAGGGAGGTATTACAGGTAATGGTCTTGAGCACAAAACATACCATTCACCCGGTAGCATCAACATAGTTATATAGACTAGATCATGAGCACCATCATCATCAACTACATCATCTCTCAAAACCATACTCTATATGAGTAATCAAACATGATGCTCACTCCACAGAGTGATACAAGAGCCATTCTTCTAATCTAGAGGAGTAAATGTTCTGAACCATTTTCTGTCTGGAAAATCTTTGTTCATCATTCATCTGGTTGATAATTATTTCCAAGAAATTGTTGATCGTCTTCAAGGCAATCAGAACAAAATAGAACACAACTATGTCTATCCATAGTAGTACATAACTACAATCCAGTGGTACACTACCACACCAAGTAACACACGAGTACTTGATCAACAACGTATAGAACAGTGGAACACATCCACCACAGTAGTATACATATACAGTCATACAGTCTTCATAACAACCATTTGATATCAACCTGCACAGAAACAATGTTATGATATAAACTGAATCATCTGGGCCAATGTTTCACTCACATATGTGAGATCTAAAAGAATATATGCCCTCATAGTAGAACAATGAGATATTTGGACTATTCTTCTCAAGTAAGGAAGAATAACTGTCCTTTCTTCTGAACCTGGACCATTCCCCACCCTGGGCCATTCTTCCTACACTAATCAAAGTGCACCCTGGAGAGAATGTATAAACCCTAAGGAATGTATGTCCCTGATTGCTAAGCCTGGACCATTATCCACCCTAGGCCATTCCTCCTACACTAATCAAAGTGCACCCTGGAGAGAATGTATAAACCCTAAGGAATGACTATCTGGACCATTTCCTCTGTTAACCACAAGAGGAAAAGATTGTCTTGTATCAACCTCCAAAACAAACCATTCCTCATGTTAACCACAATGAGAAATCGTTGTCTGGCGAGGCAGGCCAGTCTTCTTGAGTAACCCTCAAGAAGAGAGACTACCCTAGACCACTCCCCATGTTAACCACAATGGGAAGTCATTGTCTATGATACATCAACAATATGGACCATTTCCAATGTTAACCACAATGGGAAATCGTTGTCTGTCAGAAATCTCAATCCACTTTCCAAACTGGAAAGGAAGCTTCTCATTCGAGACCATTTTTCAAAATGAAAAATGAATGTCCATAAATCAATACATATTAGTGCTCCCTCCCAACCTGGGAGTCATCTGTTCCTTTTTCAATAAGGAAGTCATCTCCACGAGCTCCAAATTGAGTACTCAAACTCTTTCATTTTGGATAGAAGCTTTACAAAAATGTCTGCTTATCTGCTCATCTGTGTATATATGTAATGGAGAACTTATTTCTCCTTTCTAAACTTCATCACGGAGAATGTAATGCTTGATTTCAAATGAACTTTGTTCCGTAGCACTGGTTTTCTCTAAAGGCTTCATGTAGCTCTAATCAATAAAGTATATCATTGTTTGAACACTGGAACATATCCATGTGGCACTTCTTCTGTCATCATGAGATCTGATCTACTGAGTAATCATCTTGATACAATACATAGAATCTTCACCATACTTATGTTGTGCATTGGAGGTTCTTCACCAAGTTATCTTCTTTCATCTGTATACAAGGGTCTCTTTCTGGTATGCCTCAAATTCTTGAGGTTTCTCTTCATATGCTCTTTGTTCAATTTCTCTAGAGAACTGCCTTTGCATTCATCTTGATGTAGCACTCCAACCCATGGATGATATAATGACTCATGTAGAGGTATGTCTGGTTTACAGGAATGAGAAATCATAGTCTTCTCCCTCCATCTGGGAGAACCTCTAGTTCTAGATCTTGCAATGCTTTCATTCATAAGTCTTCCATACACTGTTCTTCATCACAACTTTCAATTCTGCTTGATTGCTTTCATATTAGGCTGGTAATATTGTGATTCTCGATACAATGATTGGTTGTTCATGCTTCTCTTCTTTCTTGGAATCTTCATGTTCTTCTTCATGTTTTTCTTTAGCCTTTGGGTCCATGGAGTTTCTTATACATTCCATGCCTTAAATATTCCACTTCTTTTCATCATAGGATCATAGATCTGGATGGACAACCAAGGATACTTTAAGGCTTCTCTTTGAAGAAGAGTTCTTCTAAGGTTGAAATGAGCACGTAATGTCTTTCATGGTTATTACCATGGATATATACTTCTTCTGGATACTCATAACATTGATGTCACTATCTTTGAACTTCTTTGTGGCTGCAACGTTCTGCGGTTCCTTCTCTTTCCCTTCTTCAAACTCTGGTTTCATGATATCCAACACTTTATTCTTGGCAAGAATGAGATCAATCCTTTTCTTCCACGCTCTGAATTTAGAAGCTCCATCTAACTTGTTCTCTTACTCCATAGAGTAAGTCATGGCTGCTTTGACTTGGTCAACCCTAGATTTGACCAAAAGCTCAAACTTCACGTCTTGGCTTTCTGAGAGTACCAGGAGATGTGCTAAGCTAGGGCGCACTGATTTATTCGGAGATTAGGTCAATCCATTTATTTAAGGTGCCTCAATAAGAGGATTAAGGTTTCTGCAACTACACCTTCTAGTAACCCTAGCGGCGATGCTATGGTGACTGCTCCTGCTAGAAATCCTAGCGACAGTTCTTCAACGAGGTTAATATCCTTATGGCTATGTTTCCTTCTAATGGTTAGACTGAATGAAGGAGGTGTGGACCCATAACTTGTTAAAATCTAAGTGGATGTGCTTGGTTTACCATTGACAATACCCTTGTCACCCAACCATAGGCCGAAGCCACCCTCTGAGCACCTTAACCTTGACATAGAATCACTCCAGAAGCAAACCCTAGGCTAGATAACCAAACAAAGGGTAGCACACCTTTCCCCAAGGATAGTGCACCAATAAGAGCTGATTAGATAGTTCAAACCCTAGCCAAGAGATAGTCCAAGCGTAACTGCTAGCTACAGTAGCTGCAACGACAACTCTCCTCCAAACCTACATAGAAACTGGGCAACTGCAGTGCACACAAGTGCTTCTCTGCAATTCTGAGACTGCCTGCCAAAATGAGAACTGGCCTCCTATATTTATACTAATTCTGGCTAACTGCATGGACTGACTTCTCATTCTGGGTATCTGTCTGTTCAGTATATATTATTATTGTTGGCCGACTTCTTCTCTTGGAGGCTAATAACCTAATATAAATTATCTTCTTGAGATGACAAGTCTTCTAGGGTTATTAGCCAACTCATTAGGGTTTCTTCTTTCTTCCCAAAGTATTCTATCCTTGTCATGTTTACACGTGGAGGTAAATACCTCCCATAGCTACCATAATATCAAAAAAGGCCACTCCCAACAAAAACAACTACCTCCTAGATGACAGGTTGGGAGAAGAATAGATAAATCCCACCTCGTATTATCCCAAGGACATCCACCCTTTCCTAGAAACCCACAATAGCTATAAAAGGGAACCAAGTCTGCATCCGTAAAAGAATGGAAAGGGTCGACCATGCAAACAGGCATAAAACCCCAAAGTGCACCACCAAACATAATCATCCCAATTTTCCTAATGAAAACAACCTTGTAGAATAACCATGAGATGAATGTACTTAACATCATCACCAAAAGAGTGCAAAATGGATGAAAATATCTACCAACTTCCCTCCCAAATTCCATTAACCTCACACCAGACTCTCTTGTCGTGGAATGAAACTAGTTCTCTTGACCTGTACCCACTTCAAAAGAACAAATGTCATGTGCCTCCCATGTCAAGTGGCATGGTCATGTAGGCCTTGGTCTATCACCCCATCTAGGGAATTATTTTCCATTGTATTTAAATTGATGCATTCTACTTGAAGCTTGGTCTGGCCTAGAGCATGCCAGGAGGAGGTGAGGTTATGGCCTATTGATACAACCCCCTAGTTTTCCAGAAAATATGCTAGACCATTTGCTTTTCTGTAAACATGGGAGACATATATAGTTTGAAAGTCCCCAAGTAGAGAAATTGTATGTTCCAATATGGATTGGAGCCACAAATAATCTTAGTGAGGGTCAGGATAATGACGGTTGAGACTCCTTCAACCACCAAGATGTGGTAGTTTAGGTCTATAGCTAATGTGATCCCTTTAATTAGACCATCAATCTCATCAACATTGTTTGTGCTTCTGCCCAGATTACTAGCATACACTAATAGAATGTCACCATTTTCCTTTTCTAATACTCCCTCAACTCTTGTAGGTTATGGATTACCTTTGGCAACACCATCAAATTTTAATTCGATGTATGTTGGTGGGGGTTTTCCCATTTATATGGAGAGGGATTTACCTTCCTTGTTGTTTTGGCCTTATCTCATGGTCTCAGTTTGAATTTCTAGGAAAAGAAGATGATCTGTTGTCTACCTTGTACCATTTTTTCTTCATTCGACCAGGGCTTGGAGTTCATGGATTCCTTAATTGATTCTCGGGTAATCATCCAAAGGTTATCCCCTGTTATAATTTTTTTTTTGAAGATTCACTTATTTATTTTCTTCCAAATCATCCAAAGAAGGTAGCTAGGGAAGATGCACCAGGCTTCGTTGAGAATAATTTTATTGAAAGGCCTTCATTGCCAATTCTCTAAAGTAATTATGATGTTTTTACTGTTTCTATTGGACTGTCTGAATATAGAATAACCTTTGTCCCATAGTTCATTGGACTCACTGCAATTGTTGAAAATATGTTTCATTTTTTCTCCTAATGTCTACACATGTAATAGAATGATGGTCCTTCGAATCCCCTGCTGGTAAGGTGATCATATATGAGAGTTTTCCTCTCAGCCAAAAGATAGATAAATGAGGATTTTTTTCTTCCAGAGTTTGGTATTCCAAATCCTCTTCCATCTAATGTCATAGACTAGGGAAGAATGATTGGTTTCCCATTCATAGGTTTCTTTTATGTTGAAGTTTCCACTACCTTGAGTTCCCCACTTAATTATATTCTACCCCTCCCGAATTTTGATTTTCCTATCCCTAGGATAGGAATCCAAAAGGTTTGTTTCATCAAGA
>JZKD02S0122789.1:12953-24209 GCA_000966675.3 Picea glauca
TTTTTCATATCTCCTTATTCCTATGGAGTTAGGGGGAGTTCCATATACCATTGGAAAGGTATCAGAATGAAATTTTCAGCCATATATCCTATGATCCCATTTGAGCTAGTTCTTCATAGTAAAAAGGCCCTCAAAGATAGGGTATCCAAACAAAGCATAAAAAATCCAAAAACAATATTTCCAACAATCTCCATCTTGCAATATTTATCTTGGACATATTTAGTCTCCCCTTTTCTTTGAAATAAATGAAAAGATATGTCCAATGGGTGAGATCCCCTGAGGTCAACATGAAAGTATCCAAGACATGTTTTAAGGAGTGGGCCTCATGGAAAGTGGGACAACCAGAGAAAAGAGTATCATCAACGAAAAGGAGATGGGTAAGAGGATCACAGTTAGGATGGATGTTGATTCCTTTGATATTTCCTAGATGGACAATCGATTTTAGAAATATACCTAGGCCCTTAGTTGTTGGGATGAACATAAATGTAGATAGGGGATGATCTTTCCAAATTCCTTGGGAGGGAATGAAAGTGTCAAAGAGAGAACCATTGAAAAGAATGGAGAAGAAAGTCGAGGGGATGAAATTCTTAACCCAAGAGACCCAAGTAGGGAAAAATCCAAAGGCCATGAGAAGTTTTTCCTGGTAAATCCAGTTTATCCTGTCATAAGCTTTGGACATGTCCAACTTTATTAACATTCCATGGGTTTTGGAAATTTTTAGGGTATGGATAGTTTCATGGGAAATAATAATCACATCAAGAATATGGTGTCCTTCCACGTAGCCCCCTGCTCTGAGGAGATGATTTTGTATAGGATGGGTTTGAGTTTGTTTTCAATAATATTGGAGATGATTTTATATATGACATTACATTAATAAATGGGCATAAACTTCTCAATGGTTAGAGGATTATTTTCCTGAGGAATCCGGACGATGAAAGAGCAGTTGAAGGCATGCAAAATGTTACCCGAAATGCAAGTTTACTCAACCAACTTCCATACCTCTTCACCTATTATGGGATAGCATGATTGAAAATTTTCCACCGTGAAGCCATATGGACCTGAAGATTTTCCAGGGGCCATGGCTTTGACAGTGGTAGTCACTTCCTCTAGAGAGATGGGATTCAATAGACTCCTATTTTTTTCTAATGATACCAAAGCATGGATTGATGTTAGAATGGACTTGATGGATTCCTTCCTTTCCATGGGTGGTTCCACTAGGATCTAACTAAAATTTCCCTTAAGGTATTGAATTGTATCCTCATATATTTCAAGTTTTTATCTTGTCATCGAAGTCATACTGGAGATGTGATTGTGGTTACGCTTGTTGAGCATGGAGTTATGCAAAAAATGGAGTTTCTATCTCCTCCTTTAAGTCATCGTATGCTAAAGTTTTTCTTCCATAGGATCTTCTCTTGTTTCTCTCGGGTTTCTATTTCCCACTTGAGATGTTTCTCTTGGGATTCTTATTTTGTTGTTCTTCCCTAGAGGATGATGTTAGTTTGCAGGGCCTCTGTATCCTTCTTGAGCCTTACTTTTTTGAAGAATATGTTACCAAAGACTTCCTTATTCCATATATTGATTTGCTACTTCACCTATTTTAGTTTTTATTGTAATTGGTACACCAGAGATCCAATGTTGGAGATTGAATTTGTCCACCATTTTTCCAAATTGGTCATGAACTCTAGATGCTCCAGCCAAAAGTGATCAAATCCAAAAGGCCTTATCTTTGGTGATACCAAATTCTAACAGTAAATCTTAATGGGCCAATGATTGCGCCAAAACAAGGAATAATGTCTACTTCCAATGGAATCAATCTTTGGAACAACCTTTCAAAGAGAAGGAAATGGTCAATTCTAGTTGCAATTTGGTGAGTGCCCCCATGTTTATTACTCAAAGTGTAGCAACCTCTGACGATGGGGATGTCAATGAGTTTGAGTTCAGTTGTCGTTAATGTTTCAACATTGAGAAGACATTCTCCTAGATTGGTCATGCTGATTTGACCAAGGGAGGATGATACATTCACTCATGGGGACATGTTGATTTTGCCAGTGGTGAATGACCCAGGATGTTGATTTTTCTCTAGGTAGCAGCATCAAGTAGACATTCTCCCATATTGGTCATGTTGATTTGACCAAGGGAGAATGATACATTCACTCACGGGGCCATGTTGATTTGGCTAGTGGTGAATGGTCGAGGTGTAGTATTTCTCCTAGTAGTCATGTTGATTTGATGAGGAGTGATAAAGACTCGATATGCTCTCACATTTATTGCTCCGGGATGGAGTGATCTATTTTTACAAGGTAGGTTTGACTTGTTTACAAGTCTAGTCTAATGTTGAAGATGTAGGCTCTAGAGACCCATTTTGATGAGGGGATTCTTGGTGAATCAATGCAACATTATAGCCCTATATTAATTAGATGTGCATGTGAGGAGATGATACATCAACAAGGCTCATGGAAATTTTTTCTAGTGAAGAAGAAAATACAAACCATTGAAGAAAACCTAGAGAATAAATTGAAGATGAAATAAGAAGTCGGCCCCACAAGGAAATTGAAGGTGACTCGAACTGTATAAATAAAGGTTGGATTATTTCACTTGAAACATAACACAAATATTATCATCAAGTGCACTTTATCCAGTTGTGCAGTTCCCAGTTTCTAGTTGCAATGCACAGTCCCCAGTTGACAGTTGCAATGTGCAGTCCCCAGTTGTCTGTTGTAGTGCGCAGTTCCCAGTTTCCAACTGCAGTGCATAGTTTCCGGTCACGCTATCTTTAAGGTGCACTATTTTTTTTAGTATCTTAGTAGTGCTTTTGTGGTGTTCTATCCTCGAGGGATATTCCTCATACAAGGGTGCAATTATCTTGTGTTGGGTTTCTTCATGTAAATGGTGATAAAACTTGGATTGATTTCTTCTTAAGAAAATTTGTTGGGTTTTCTCCCAAGGTTGGGTTTCCCAGGGTAATATCTTGTGTCTACTGTGCATGACTATCTTTCTATGATTTTTTTGTTTCCACTGCAGTTATTTTTGGTTGATATTTTCAACATGTAATTATTCTATGATAAAAATGGCATAATTATTTTTTTTAAATCATAAGGAAATAATTATCAAATCTGGAAATCGAAAAATTCAACACGGTGTCAGAGCTTTATTGAAATTTTCCACTGCACAGTCACAGATATATTGTTGGCTACAACACTAGAAGAGTGTTGTATCTTTTTGTTCCTATTTCGAGTAGGTCAAGATGGTGTCCGATCTCAGACTAGAAGACAGACTGGATGGTGTTACAAATTTCATATCCTGGAAGACCATGATACTCTTCATCTTGGATTAAAAGGAGATTCAAAATTATGTAAAATAAAATGTCTTAGAACCAAAGAATGATCAAGAGAAAGCCAATCACAAGAAGAATGAAGCAAAGGCTAAGAGGATCTTGATAGATTCCGTAAAAGATCATTTGATTCCACGCATTGTTGAGTTGAAGACTTCCAAATGAATGTTTGATGCCTTGGTGGGATTGTTCAAGAGGAAGAACACTAGCAGGAAATTGGATTTGAGGAATCAACTATGTTGTATCATGATGACCAAGACAAATTAAATTGCTACTTATTTTATGAAAGTATCCTAGTTGACAGATCAACTTAAGGCCATTGGAGACACTATTGATGATGCAAAACTTTTTGTCGTGACTCTTAATGGATTACCTTCTTCGTGGGAGTCATTTGTTAAGAGCATTTGTGGATGAGAAGTGTTTTCAAAGTTTGATTGGATATGGGTTGATTGTGTTCAAGGGGAGGAAGAGTATTATCCAAGGACAACTTGCAGAGACCCCACGATGAAGGAACTCAATCTCTTGAATCTCATGCAAGAAGAGGAAAAAGAAAGAGAACCTTTGGAAAGAAAAATACAGGTGGAGGTTCATATCCAGTTCAAGAACAAAGAAAGATCTTTCAAGGATCAAGTGCTTCAATTGTCATACATTTGGTCACTATGCTTCCCAGTGTCCTCAGAAGAAAAGGAAGGAAAAGAAACATGCATCAACAATCAATGTTAATGAGCATCCAAAACACAAGAAGACAAAGGAATATAAGCTTGTTGAGATTGCAGATGAACTTCGAAAAGAACATTTCTTTTAGTGATACCTGATTAATAGGAAATGGTGCTTCGAGACACTTTTTTTTTTGGATATAACAATGTAGGAGTATTGTTCTTGTTCTTGTTCTTGTTCTTATTTCAGGCTGGTCACAGGTGACATCTCTGAGGGAGATAAGGAGTTATCTCTAAGAGGGAGATAGAGTGATGGTTGTAGGTGGGAACAGGTTAGATGGTCGTTGGTTTGATAAATGAAGTAGACTGTATAGGCAAGGAGTTGTGGACTATTACATCTCGTTGGTGTGACAGGTTGGGACTTCTGGTGGATTTGTAGAGAGACAAGACAATAAATTATCTTGTGGTATATTTCCAACCCTCTAGATGTACTTTCGATAACTTTTCATGGTGAGTTACGATGGGTGCATGTTAGGTGCTTTGGCATAGATGAGATGGTTTCATATGTTTGACAGATTGATGAGATAGAGTCTTCAATGGGACGAAGAGTTGCACATTGTCGAGGTATGATATTGTATGTGGTATTAGACCTAGCAGGATGAAGTCTTTAGTAGGTTCTAGGAGTTCAAGGCTCAGGAAGAAAACTTTTCGGGAAAGAGGATCGTGGTTTTAAGGATAGATAATGGAGGAAAGTATAATTCCATTGACTTCAATGATTTATGAAAGGAAGAAGGGATCAATATGGAGTTGAAAGTTCCCTACAACCCTCAATAAATAATGTTGCAGTGACCAAGAAGAGGCCAACATGGCTTCATGACACTTTGCAGAATGCAGAAGGGCATGCAACTCCCACTGGTACTTTCAGGGAGAGAAAACAACCTCATAGGTTCTCTAGTTATATGGCATTGATGAGTCACATCATTGATTCCAAACCTTCCATTTATGAGGAGGTAGCATGACAATAGGTTTGGAAGGATCCCATGATGGAAGAGTATCAGTCCATCATGAAGAATGATGTGTGGGAGATGGTTTCAAGACAAAAGGGGAAGTCAATGGTGACTTCCAAGTGGGTCTATAAGATCTAGAATGCAATATATGGTATCATTGAGAAGCACAAAGAGAGGTTTATGGCGATAGGATTCTCTCAGAAAGAGGGAGTGGACTATGAGGATACTTTTTCTCTAGTCACCAGGTACACTTCCATCAGGACTATTATTTCTCTTGCTTCGGTCATGAGTTGCTTCAGTCATGAGTTGGAGATTACCAAGAGTGATGCAGATCCCAACCTTTACTACAAGGTTGTTGATGGAGATCCTTTGTTCTTGGTGTTGTATGTTGATGATCTATTCCTTATGAGGCAGAGAGGCTCATTGTCAGGTGCAATAGGGAGTTGGCATCTGAGTTCAAGATTAAGGATATTGTCTTTATGCATTATTTATTAGGATTAGAGGTGTGGAAGAGACTAGGTGAAATGTTCCTCAGATAGGGGAAGTACACAATTGAGATCTTGAGAAGATTTTTTATGATAGACTGCAAGTCCATGGCTACACCTATGATTACAAATCTGAAGAAACTGAGTGTTTATGCTTAAGATTTAGATTTGGTGGATCCCAATATGAATAGATAGTTGATTGGATCCTTGATGTAACTGATTAACACCAGGCCAGACATTTTCTTTACAATGAGCACCTTGAGCCAGTTTATGGTTATGTCGAGGAAGTTCCATTAGGTCACAACAAAGCATGTGTTGAGGTACCTGCATGGAAAATTTGGATATGGTCTGAGATATTTATGAGGTGGTGAAGTGAGGTTGTGGGGATATACTAATTTTCACTAGGCAGGGAGTGCAGTGGACAGAAAGAGCACCTTGGGGTGTTGATTCAACTTAGGATCAACTATGATATCCTAGTTTAGTAGGACACAGACTTTTGTAGCACTCAATATAGTAGAAGCAGAGTATATCACAGCCAGTGTCACAAGTCGTGAAGTAGTATGGATTCAAACGCTTCTTGCAAGGCTATTTTATCAAGAGCTAGAGACAACCTTGATACATTGTGATAATCAAAGTTGTGTCAATATTTTGGACAATCCATTATTTCATGACACGTCAAAGCACATTAAGATAAAATATCACTTCATTTCAGACATGGTACATAAGGGAGAAATAAAGCTCCAGTACATATCCACAGATGAGAAGATTGCAAACATTCTCACCAAGCCTCTATCTAGGGAAAATTTTGTATACTTTAGAGACAATCTTGGAGTGATGAAAAATGTCTCTCTCGCTAAGAGGGAGTGTTGATGTTTTAGGATTGGGCTGACATTCTCCTAGATTGGTCATGCTGATTTGACCAAGGGAGGATGATACATTCACTAACAAATCCATGTTGATTTGGATAGTGGTGAATGGCCCAGGATGTTGATGTTTCTCCAAGTAGAAACATCGAGCAGACATTCTCCCAGATTGGTCATGCTAATTTGACCAAGGGACAATGAGACATTCACTCACGGGGCCATGCTGATTTGGCTAGTGGTGAATGGCCCAAGTGTAGTCTTTTTCCTAGTAGTCATGTTGATTTGAAAAGGAGTGATAAATAATCGAGATGCTCTCACATTTCCTGCTCCAAGATGGAGTGATCTATTTTTATAGGGCATGTTTGACTTGTTTACAAGTCTAGTCTAATGTTGAAGATGTAGGCTCTAGAGACCCCTTGTGATGAGGGGATTCTAAGTGAATCTACTCAAAATTAGAGCCCTATATTAATTAGACATGCATGTGAGGAGATAAGACATTAAAAAGGCTCATGGATTTTTTTTTTGGTGAAGACGATATGCCAGGAGGACAAGACAAACCATTGAAGAAACCGTGGAAAGCATTAAATAAGAAATTGAAGACAAAAGAAGAAGTTGGCCCCACAAGGAAATTGAAGGTGACTCTAACTATATAAATAAAGGTTGGATCATTTCACTTGACACATAACACAACTCTTCTTATCAAGTGTGCTTTAGACAAATGCATAGTTCCCAATTTCCAATTGCAGTGCACAGTCCCCAGTTGACAGTTGCAGTGTGTAGTTCCCAATTTTCTGTTGCAATGCGTAGTTCCCAGTTGCAATGCGTAGTTCCTAGTTTCCAGCTACTCTATCTTCGAGGTGCACTATTTTTTGTAATATCTTAGCATTTATTTTGCGGTGTGCTATCATTGAGGGATCTTCCTCATACAAGGGCATGATTATTTTGTGTTGGGTTCCTTCATGTAAATGGTGATAAAACTTGGATTGATTTCTTCTTAAGAAAAGTTGTTGGATTTTCTCCCAAGGTTGGGTTTTTCAGGGTAATATCTTGTGTCTACTATGCATGGCTATCTTTCTACGATTTAGTTGTTTCTGTTGCAGTTATTTTTGGTTGATATTTTCAGTGTGTAATTATTCTATGATAACAATGGCATAAAATTATGTTTGAAATCATAAGGAAATAATTATCAGATCTGGAAATTGAAAATTCAATAGTTTTGAATCTTTTGAAAGATAAATTTTCTGAGTCCAATTTCCTTAAACCCCCTCTATTCTCTTGAAGATATTTAAATAGGTTGAAATCCCCTTCTAATATCTAATTGTGATGCAGAGAAATCTCCCCAACTACTTTGAGATATTCGAGAAATGAGATTTTAAGGATCGGATTCATAGGACCATGTACATTGGTGATTGAACCTTAGACTTATGAATCCATGAATCTAAAATTAGCTGAGAGAAGATTGGGGCCTTACACAAAATTCTCTAAGGTGACTTGATATGGATCCCAAAGCACCGCCAAACCCCCAGAGAATCCCATGGCTATCATGGTATTGACGTTACTTTCCTTCTAGAATTTCTTGGCCAAGGCTGTCATCGTCTCTTTATTACATTTGGTTTCCTGCAAGAGAACAATTGTGGGTTTCTCCTGGTTGATTCTTTTGTGAAGCATACAATGTTTGTTAAGAGAATTCATGCCTCTTACATTCCAAGAGAGTACTTTCATTAGTAACTAAAAAAGGCAAAAAATAAATTAGAGCACTTCGAGATGACCCAAAGGAGGAGTAAACCTGACAACTTGGATTGGGAGGGAAAATATTTATCTAGTAGTCCCATTTCTTGTCCTGAATTTACCAACAGGGCATAGACCTCTATCTTTTGCTTGGAATATTTCACAACTTGACTTTCATGTTATCACTAGTTAATCTCTTAGAAAGCAATAGTCTATCTAATCTCTTTGAAATTTTTTTGATCTTACTCTTTTGTTCCTCCAAGTTGGCATTAACTTGATAGGAACCACATCAAACAATCCACACCATCTAGTTTTCTCACATGTAATCCAAGAGAGGATCAACAACAACAACCCACCCCATATCTTATAATTCTCAATGGAGAAATTTAAATCCCCACCAATGATAGTGTGACAGTGGCCAATAAAACTCAACTTGAAGAGTTTATCCCAAAGGAAACTTTGACAAAATATGGGCCATAAAGGTTCAATATCAATACCTCCTTCCTCAACTTCTATGAGTATATGATCAATCCCAAGCCTGAATCAAATGACCATGAATTAATGCAAGACAAAAATCTAGGATTCCATCTAGAGATTATCCTCTAGACCTACCCTTGGAATCTAAATTGATGAACTCCCAACCGCGCAAATACTTAATTAACTATGCACATATCTTATTCCCTTCACCCATCGACTCTTGAAGTAAAAGAATAACAGGCTTTTGTGACTCCACCAACCATTTTAGGGTGATTTTTTTAGTGGGGTTCTCCAACCTTGTACAATTTAAGGACATATAGATCATTAAGAGAAAATCCATGGGGTTTGGCTCACTCTAACCACCCCTTCAATAGATAATTTCTTGCCTAAATGGACCTCTAATTGAGCCCACTCTTGGGCCTGAGATGTACGAGATTTCCTACCTCTCGTTCCACCTGTTTTCCCTTTTACAACTATAGAAGCCAAATCACCACCAACACCACCCTCAACATCCACATACCCGAATTTTATACTCCTTAAAAAAATAACAAGGGTGACCTTCAAACAAAATACCCTCCCTAGCTTTTAAGATCACAACGAAAGAGACATGGGTATCCCCCAAAGACAAAGGTGAATCCTCCCCATTATCCCTTCCCAGAAAACATCCATGATGCCAACAAAGATATTTGAAAGAGATGTAATATCACACATAAACACTAAAACCCCTCCCCCTAGAAACATCCGTAGACAAGTTACTAAATCCCATCACAACACATAACACAATGCAATCTAAAGAGAGATTAAGCAAAGGGTCATGATCCATGATAGACATACCTTTTAATTGTGCACAAAGAATTGGAGCTAATGTTTAAGAGTTTAATGGAGCCAAATGAGTAGCTTCATTGATCCCCTCTGATGTTGATACTCCTTTCACTTCATTCAATCTTCCAATATTGATTGATTCAACAACTATTAAATCATTTGGTCTAGGACCTTGATTATAGGTCAAATCCAAGGGTTTAGAAACCCCTAAATCACCATCCCTAGTAATAGATAACTTTACATTATAATGCTCACCCAACTTGTCATTATCCATTATCCATTTTTTCTTATCAATGTGTATATCACAATAAAACACCAAGTGCCCATAACGATGGCATCACACACATTTGAAAGGCACACCACAATAATCAAGATCCTCAGATATAGTGAAACCCCCTTTTTGCAGAGTCATGTCCATGGCTAAACCCTCCCTTGAATCCAAAACCCTAACACTTAACACATTACCATATTCAAGTGGAAAGCTCATGTCTACATCAATAAAGGTCCCTAGAGCATTTTCAATCTCTTTAAACATTTTGAAAGACCATAAATCAACAAGCAATCCTAGTAATTTTACCCACACTGGAGTTATAGTCATTTTTTCATAATGCAAATAGAAAAATGGAGTCCAAGGTTTAAGAAAAAGAATGGACAAACCCCATTTCCAATGGTGATCCAAAACCTTATATGAATCCTCCTCTGACCTGATGATGAAACCCATCCAACCTCGTACCAACACAAAATATCTCAACAAATAACTTAAAATTTGCTCCCATGAATCTTTCAACCAACCCCTTAGATTCACTTCATCCATACACCGCCCTACCAAAGCTTTCAAAGATATATCAACAATCTCTTTTGTTTTTACATTGTCACCCAAGACTAGATGAACTAGAGCTTTTTTCAACTTGATACATTTTTTTTGTTTTTTCCATTACTAAAAAACACCACCAGAAAATTCCTCTCCTACTCCAAGATTTGAGATGGTCACTTTTGTTGGACATGAGACTTGTTGAGGCCCACACAACTTCTCCTTATACATATCACCCACTAAAATTAAACCCTTACCATCTAATCCAACCTCCGCAGAACACTGACTAGAACCCTAAATCGAAGGATAATTTAAACAATGAGCATTGACCACCATGCTATCAACCAACCAGTATTTGAAATTATAGAAAATAGTTGGGTATACCTATGAATGGTCCACTAGTGCCCTTCCTAAACTAGGCTTCAAATTATAATAACTCTTTGAAAACATGTTGTTTGAGTTAGGTTGAAAAACCATTGACACATTAAACCCTAAACTCACAATCAAAGAGACACTAGACAAAAAATAAGAAACATTCTACAAAGAATGAAACGTGGAGGTAAAGGGAAAGGTTCTCGAGCTTTCCTCTACTTCATACCAAAGATGAGGTACATTTATGTTAGGTTGACCACCCACCTGACCCACCAGAGCACTATCCAATGGACTGGTTTCCAAGTCATCCCCATTTTAATAGGAAACTTTTCCAAGAATGTCCCATCCATTTGAAAATAATATGTTTGATGCTTCACCTACTTTAACATCCAAAGCTAAAGTCTTTGTAGCCACAAAAAAGGACCCCAATGTAGTATTGTAGTAGACTCCTAGGGAGGATTTGGTAGGATTCCGCACAGAGGCTGGAGAGGACCATATTTGTTGACCTTCATATGGTTCTAATGAATAATCCACCTAGTCTAGATCCATGATTTATTCATCCATCCCTCTCATCAAAACACATCCTAGACCCTATCCAAGAGTTTAGCAAACCTATGTGAAGCATGTTTACTATCCAAACAAAGTTTGTGATTTCAAGTAAACATTATAAACATTATTGCCAAAACTTTGACCGATTGAAACCC
>JZKD02S0122833.1:0-24209 GCA_000966675.3 Picea glauca
TGAATGTTGAGAATTAAGTAGTGAGCTACAAGCATATATATATATATAAGTTAACTGAAGTTAACTCAAGGTTGAGGCCAATACAGATAGTGATGGATATGAAATAAGGATGTTGCATGCTGGAGGGGTTTCGTGTGGAGGAACTGTGTGAGGACTCTGTTAGGAGGACATAGTCACAACCTTAATGAATGTTGAGAATTAAGTAGTGAGCTACAAACATATATATATATATATATATATATATATATATATATATATATATATATAAGAATATTGGATTACATTTTGAAAAAAACATGTATGGATAGAAGACTAATAAAGTAATGTCGACCATTTTGATTAACTGAAAATATAATGAGCGGGATACATAGGTTCATGATCCATTATGAAAAAAACGTTTTCTATTAAAACACGCTGATGTATGCGAAAAGGTTAGGGTGAGGCCTAACCAAGGCTTCTCAAGGGAAAGAGCAGGAAGATCCCAACAAGGAGTAAATTGAAAAAACAAAGAAAGGGAAAAAGGAGGAACACTTTTCCTACCCTAAGAAATCTGAGTTTCTTACACAGTTGTAGGTCTTATATGAGAATATATGAGAAGAAGTACTACTAAAAAAGGGAGAATAAACAAATGAGTATGTTTGATTGAATTGGCTTGGTTGAAACCATGTAAGAAAAGGTAGCGAGACCTTAGAAATAACTCAACCGGGTTGAAAGTCCCAAGCTGTGTAGAAGGAGTTGGAAAAAGGGAAGAACCCTTAACTCTTTTATTTCTATGTATTATGTTTGTCTCTGGGATGGAAAAGTTGGTACACTGATGAAAGTAAATGTTTTGAAACCATAGTGAGGGTTATGATGAAGTGCATAAAGATATGCTAGGACATATATGAAAATTTTTTTATTGGTTTAAAAGCTATGATACTTGCACTTTTATTTTTACATGATGACTAACATAATTATGATGTATGTCATGTGTAGAGAGAAATTGGAACTGTTGAGAGAGACCATTTCCAGTGATGGACAACCTCAAGCAAAGGATGACTATGAGAAGGCTATTGTAGAAAGTTTGTTGAAGGGAATTTAGAAGTCCCCAGTAAGCACCATTGATAAGGTAATATAAGAGAGGGTGTCAGAAGATAGAACATGTATGAAAAGTGTTCATGCCTATGTGGCACAAAGTATGAAGGGATTGGGTAAGAATCCCTTCTGAAATGATTTATTGTCTTAATGTTATGCACAAAATTTTGAAAGGCAGTTGTATGCCATGGATACCCAAGTAGGGTATGATTCAGGAAGGAGAACCCGAATGATGGAGGTGTGAACCTCTATGATCCATATGGATTTCGGTGGCCTCCAACTTATTCCAACTATCTCATTTTGGCAGTTTTCCAGTTTGACAGTTTTTTCACTAGTTTTCGGGTCCTTGACTTGCGGGGCTATTTTGAGGCCCTAAACAACGTTTTCTAGGGCTCTCCATAGTCAGAATGACCTTTTATAGATAGATATTATAGATAGAAACAAAATGTGTAGTCCTCAGATAAACCTTTCCAATGGGCTATCATGCACCTAAAATGAAGATCGTATGCAAAAGTTACAACCCTCGGAAGTTGATGTACTAACTTACCCAAACGGGACCCACATGACTTTTGGCGCTTCATCTCCTAGGATTAGTTTTTTTGGATGTCTAGGGTTTTTGAAATTACTGTTTATTGTAAAATGGCCTTTAGAGCCTCATTGTAATAATATTCTTGTGAATGAGCGCATTTGTCACATCTCTTCTCAAAGATAAGCCACCACCATTCTATCAAGCTAGTTTCCGTTGCATTTTACAGTTTCGACTTATTTCCTTATCGAATAGAAACCAATTTAACTGTATATCTGTTATTCTGTGTTAAGAATATTTTGATAATAATCTGTATTAATTTCGTTCTGCAAATATATTCTGGATCAGTGGTATCAGAGCGGTCTGCTCCTTGTCATTCTTAATGCATGTCCCCAATGAGATCAGGGTACAAAGAATTGGGTCTCGAGCTTGTTTCTCTTGAGAACAAAACCTCTCACATGACAAAACGACCTCTCATGAAAGAAGAAAAAAAATGTGACGGGACATGAGATCCCTTCAAAAATTTTCTCGAGGAAGCCCTCATGCAACAGAGGAATGAGATGATGGATAGTTTTGCACAAATCCTTCGATGACTACCAAAAGGCGACACATATTCCTCAAATGGAGGCACCACCCCCTTCAAGTTACAAATCAACTTCGATATTCCTATATTTGAAGGTCAGATAGACACATATACGATAGAAAAATGGTTGAATATGCTATAAGGGTATTTGTTTGTCCATAACTTCTCGAATAAATAAAATATTACTTTTGTGCTCCTCAAAGTCATCCCCCATGTCAAATATTGGTGGGAAACTTTCTATGAGAAAAAGGAAACATAGGAACCCTCATTATTTATAGTCCCAGTCACCTGGTAGTCCTTCAGGGATGCTATTAAGGAACCATGTTGGAAGTTATGACGACCTGTACACAAAATGGACCACACTACATTATGAAAGAGACCAAACGGTGCCCGAGTTCACAAATATCTTCCATACCTTGTGCACCAAGCTGGGTATCAAATATTCTGAGTGAAATATGGTGCTCAAGTATCGCAGTAGTATGCATAGATACATCCAGGCCGAAATGGAGTTTCTGTACATCTCATCCTTGGGGGCGACCTACCGATATGCCGTCAAAATCGAGCAGAAGCTCAAACAAAAGACACAACAATTTAGGCCTGGGAACCCCTCACAACAAAAGCCAGGAAAGGGTGGCCCCAACCCACAAAACAAAGGATAGAGAAAATATAGACAGATTTAGGACAATCAGTCCAGGTCGCAAGCAAAGAAGGACACCAAAAAGACAAAGAAAGATACCGGGAAGTGGTGCGACTTCCATAATATCCCCTGGAATAACATTACTGATTGTCACTCGAGGCAGTCACTAGTGGCTGAGGTGAAAGCCTTTGAATCAGATGCAGGTTTTGACTCAGAGTTAGAACCAAAAAGTGGGAGACAGATCATAGACGTAGAAACTAGTGCTATCGTTGCTACCATCAAGCTCCATCCTGACGAACCAGACGAGCCAGAGGAAGGCGAGCTCCTTTTTCATTCATAGATGTGGGTGAAGGGTACCCCAATGCACTTCATCGTTGATAGCGGTAGTCATAAGAACCTCATTTCAACAAAGTTTGTCAAGTGACTCGTCCTATTAGCAATGCTGCACCCGCAACCCTACACCATCGGATGGCTCCACCAAGGAAGCGACATTCGCATCAACCAACAATTTTGCATGTCATACGACATCAAGCCCTTCAAAGAAGAGGTATTATGTGATATTTCCCCTCTCAAATTTTGTAATGTTATTTTGGGACAACCATACTTATGGAAACGTCATGTTGTATATGAGTCTAGGCCTCACAATGTTATTATTACTTTGAACAATAAATTGTATAGGATACCTGAGGTAGTCCCACCCAGTGATATTTCCTTGATATCTGCCAAGAAATGAAGAAAGTTCATCTCTCAAATAGGGAAGTTTGTCTTCTTCATGATTCTCTCTCAGAATGAGTGAAAGATCGCAACCACAACCAGGGTCTCCGTGACCAACCTGTCCACATAGAAGAAGCAAGTGGATAAGGTTGTGGAAGAATACTTAGATATCTTCTCCTCACCTACCGGGGTACCTTTGCACTGTCAGGTCAATCACCCCATCGATCTGACCCCCGACGCATCGATGCCCAATTGGCCAATCTACCACCACTCTCTATTAGAGAATGAGGAGATCAAGTGGCATATCCAATAAATACTCCACAAGGGGCACATCCATCCCATATTATCACCTTGAGAGAGCCCAATTGTGCTAGTACAGAAGAAATATGGAACCTGGTGAAGTTGCATTGATTACCGGGCCCTGAATAAAATCACAGTCAGAAACCGATACCTGATTCCCCGAATTGATGACCTCCTTGATCAGCTCATGGGGGCCAAATAATTAAGTAAGATTGATATTAAGTCTGGCTACCACTAGGTACCAATAGAACTGACATATGTATGGAATATTACTTTCAATTCAAAGGAAGGTCTTTTTGAATGGTTGGTCATCCCTTTGGTTTGACAAATGCTCCAACCACTTTCATGAGGATGATGGATGATATCCTACGACCATTCACCAATATTTTTGTAGTGGTGTATATGGATGACATCCTCATTTACAACAAGACTTGGGCAAAACACTTGTAGCATATTCAGTAGGTTCTGCACACCTTGCGGCAACACCAACTCTACGCCAACTTGGAAAAATGCTCCTTCGGCATGGACATGGTTCATTACATGGGCTACATCATTGATTAGCATGAAGTACATTTGGATCCAACCAAAATCTAAGTCATCTGTGACTGGCCAGCCCCAACCACACTCACTAACCTTCAATGCTTCTTGGGCCTTGACAATTTCTATCGCATGTTCGTGTTCGGATTCTCCCATATTGCATGGACCCTCAGCCAAATAACCGAGGGTGGTGGTAAGGATAAATTTGTGTGGGGCTGGTCCCAACAACACGCGTTCAATTATTTGAAGTGGCTCTTGTGCTCAACCCCAGTACTTTCACTACCATACCTACAACAAATCTTTGAGATCGAGACAAATGCTTCATACTATGCTGTGGGTGTCATTCTCACTCATTACAGACACCCCATAGCCTATGATAGTGAGACACTATCAGATGTTGTCCGTAAGTACCCTACTTATGACAAAGAAATGTACTCCATTGTGCAAGCCTACCGCCAATAGAGACATTACATTCTTTGGAAGGAGATAATCATCCACACTGATCATAAGCCACTGCAGTCCATGCAGACAAAAGGAAAATTGCAGAATGACCTCCATCAAAAGTGGTCCACGTACTTGCATAAATTCCACCTCAACATCAAGTATAAAACAAGAAGCATCAACCACATCATTGTTTTCCTTAGAAAACCTCCATTCACAACACTCACCACGATGCTAGAATCTTGTGACCATGAGACCTCTGGATGGCCCCAAATCTATGAGACAGACCCGAACTTTGCCACCACCTACCAAATGTTGGGCGCAAATGTAGTTGTCGCTAATTTACATCTTTAGGACAAGATGTTGTGTCGTCTGGTCCATATCTGTGTTCCATCAAGTGAGAAAGAGAAGATGTTCTCAAAAGCCCACTACAGTTGGGTGGTAGAATGCTTCGACGTCTAAAAGACAATGGAAATGTTACAGAAATATTTCTACTGGACAAAACTTCGACAAGAGGTCAACAAGTATATTAGGTCCTGCACTGCCTGTGCAATTTACAAACCAACCACTAAGAAACATGTCCTGTACAAATCTCTTCCTAATCCTAACAAGCCACGTGAATCCATCTCAATGGACTACATGTCGCGCCTCCCATCCACCAAGCAGGGCAATGAATGTGTTTTTGTGGTTGTGGATCGATTTTCCAAGATGGTGATTCTAGTCGCCTGCAAGAAGAGCATCATAATAGAGGCCACTGCCAAGCTCTTCTTTGAACGAGTCTGGGTACATTTTGGAATACCACAAACCATTTTCTCAGATTGGGAAATTTGATTTCTTAGCATATTCTAGTCAAGCCTCTGGTCACTGCTAGACACCAAGCTCACCAAATCCACGACCTTCCACCCCTAGACAGATGGCCAAATCGAGGTTGTAAATCGACTGATCGTGCATATCCTGCACATGTATAATTCCAAGCACCCTCACACGTGGGATGAGACTCTCCCCTATATTTAGCATAGCTACAACTGAGCCCTGCATAGATCAACCGACCACAACCCTTTTCAGGTGGGGTTGGGATTCCAACCATTGGGTCCCATACATGTTGCACTAGCTCTTGTGGTCACCTCGAACGACTCATATCCTACTCCAACTGAAGTTGAAAAGGCCACCCGGTTCATTGAGTAGATCAATCACATCCACCAACAGGGTCAATATATTATACATAAGTCCAATGACAAGTACAAGAAGCACCATGATCAGCACCAGGTGCCACATAAGTTTCAGGTGGGTGACAAAGTTTGGTTGCACTTGCAGAAAGAGAGCCTTACAAGACCCCATCAGAAGCTTTNTGAATGTTGAGAATTAAGTAGTGAGCTACAAGCATATATATATATATAAGTTAACTGAAGTTAACTCAAGGTTGAGGCCAATACAGATAGTGATGGATATGAAATAAGGATGTTGCATGCTGGAGGGGTTTCGTGTGGAGGAACTGTGTGAGGACTCTGTTAGGAGGACATAGTCACAACCTTAATGAATGTTGAGAATTAAGTAGTGAGCTACAAACATATATATATATATATATATATATATATATATATATATATATATATATAAGAATATTGGATTACATTTTGAAAAAAACATGTATGGATAGAAGACTAATAAAGTAATGTCGACCATTTTGATTAACTGAAAATATAATGAGCGGGATACATAGGTTCATGATCCATTATGAAAAAAACGTTTTCTATTAAAACACGCTGATGTATGCGAAAAGGTTAGGGTGAGGCCTAACCAAGGCTTCTCAAGGGAAAGAGCAGGAAGATCCCAACAAGGAGTAAATTGAAAAAACAAAGAAAGGGAAAAAGGAGGAACACTTTTCCTACCCTAAGAAATCTGAGTTTCTTACACAGTTGTAGGTCTTATATGAGAATATATGAGAAGAAGTACTACTAAAAAAGGGAGAATAAACAAATGAGTATGTTTGATTGAATTGGCTTGGTTGAAACCATGTAAGAAAAGGTAGCGAGACCTTAGAAATAACTCAACCGGGTTGAAAGTCCCAAGCTGTGTAGAAGGAGTTGGAAAAAGGGAAGAACCCTTAACTCTTTTATTTCTATGTATTATGTTTGTCTCTGGGATGGAAAAGTTGGTACACTGATGAAAGTAAATGTTTTGAAACCATAGTGAGGGTTATGATGAAGTGCATAAAGATATGCTAGGACATATATGAAAATTTTTTTATTGGTTTAAAAGCTATGATACTTGCACTTTTATTTTTACATGATGACTAACATAATTATGATGTATGTCATGTGTAGAGAGAAATTGGAACTGTTGAGAGAGACCATTTCCAGTGATGGACAACCTCAAGCAAAGGATGACTATGAGAAGGCTATTGTAGAAAGTTTGTTGAAGGGAATTTAGAAGTCCCCAGTAAGCACCATTGATAAGGTAATATAAGAGAGGGTGTCAGAAGATAGAACATGTATGAAAAGTGTTCATGCCTATGTGGCACAAAGTATGAAGGGATTGGGTAAGAATCCCTTCTGAAATGATTTATTGTCTTAATGTTATGCACAAAATTTTGAAAGGCAGTTGTATGCCATGGATACCCAAGTAGGGTATGATTCAGGAAGGAGAACCCGAATGATGGAGGTGTGAACCTCTATGATCCATATGGATTTCGGTGGCCTCCAACTTATTCCAACTATCTCATTTTGGCAGTTTTCCAGTTTGACAGTTTTTTCACTAGTTTTCGGGTCCTTGACTTGCGGGGCTATTTTGAGGCCCTAAACAACGTTTTCTAGGGCTCTCCATAGTCAGAATGACCTTTTATAGATAGATATTATAGATAGAAACAAAATGTGTAGTCCTCAGATAAACCTTTCCAATGGGCTATCATGCACCTAAAATGAAGATCGTATGCAAAAGTTACAACCCTCGGAAGTTGATGTACTAACTTACCCAAACGGGACCCACATGACTTTTGGCGCTTCATCTCCTAGGATTAGTTTTTTTGGATGTCTAGGGTTTTTGAAATTACTGTTTATTGTAAAATGGCCTTTAGAGCCTCATTGTAATAATATTCTTGTGAATGAGCGCATTTGTCACATCTCTTCTCAAAGATAAGCCACCACCATTCTATCAAGCTAGTTTCCGTTGCATTTTACAGTTTCGACTTATTTCCTTATCGAATAGAAACCAATTTAACTGTATATCTGTTATTCTGTGTTAAGAATATTTTGATAATAATCTGTATTAATTTCGTTCTGCAAATATATTCTGGATCAGTGGTATCAGAGCGGTCTGCTCCTTGTCATTCTTAATGCATGTCCCCAATGAGATCAGGGTACAAAGAATTGGGTCTCGAGCTTGTTTCTCTTGAGAACAAAACCTCTCACATGAAAAAATGACCTCTCATGAAAGAAGAAAAAAAATGTGACGGGACATGAGATCCCTTCAAAAATTTTCTCGAGGAAGCCCTCATGCAACAGAGGAACGAGATGATGGATAGTTTTGCACAAATCCTTGGATGACTACCAAAAGGCGACACATATTCCTCAAATGGAGGCACCGCCCCCTTCAAGTTACAAATAAACTTCGATATTCCTATATTTGAAGGTCAGATAGACACAGATACAATAGAAAAATGGTTGAATATGCTATAAGGGTATTTGTTTGTCCATAACTTCTCGAATAAAGAAAATATTACTTTTGTGCTCCTCAAAGTCATCCCCCATGTCAAATATTGGTGGGAAACTTTCTATGAGAAAAAGGAAACACAGGAACCCTCATTATTTATAGTCCCAGTCACCTGGTAGTCCTTCAGGGATGCTATTAAGGAACCTTGTTGGAAGTTATGACGACCTGTACACAAAATGGACCACACTGCAGTATGAAAGAGACCAAACGGTGCCCGAGTTCACAAATATATTCCATACCTTGTGCACCAAGCTGGGTATCAAATATTCTGAGTGAAATATGGTGCTCAAGTATCGCAGTAGTATGCATAGATACATCCAGGCCGAAATGGAGTTTTTGTACATCTCATCCTTGGGGGCGACCTACCGATATGCCGTCAAAATCAAGCAGAAGCTCAAACAAAAGACACAACAATTTAGGCCTGGGAACCCCTCACAAAAAAAGCCAGGAAAGGGTGGCCCCAACCCACAAAACAAAGGATAGAGAAAATATAGACAGATTTAGGACAATCAGTCCAGGTCGCAAGCAAAGAAGGACACCAAAAATACAAAGAAAGATACCGGGAAGTGGTGCGACTTCCATAATATCCCCTAGCATAACATTACTGATTGTCGCTCGAGGCAGTCACTAGTGGCTGAGGTGAAATCCTTTGAATTAGATGCAGGTTTTGACTCAGAGTTAGAACCAAAAAGTGCTATCGTTGCTACCATCAAGCTCCATCCCGACGAACCAGACGAGCCAGAGGAAGGCAAGCTCCTTTTTCATTCATAGATGTGGGTGAAGGGTACCCCAATGCACTTCATCATTGATAGCGGTAGTCATAAGAACCTCATTTCAACAAAGTTTGTCAAATGACTCGTCCTATTGGCAACGCTGCACCCGCAACCCTACACCATCGGATGGCTCCACCAAGGAAGCGACATTCGCGTCAACCAACAATTTTGCATGTCATACGACATCAAACCCTTCAAAGAAGAGGTATTATGTGATATTTCCCCTCTCAAAGTTTGTAATGTTATTTTGGGACAACCATATTTATGGAAACGTCATGTTGTATATGAGTCTAGGCCTCACAGTGTTATTATTACTTTGAACAATAAATTGTATAGGATACCTGAGGTAGTCCCACCCAGTGATATTTCCTTAATATCTGCCAAGAAATGAAGAAAGTTCATCTCTCAAATAGGGAAGTTTGTCTTCTTCATGATTCTCTCTCAGAATGAGTGAAAGATCGCAACCACAACCAGGGTCTCCGCGACCAACCTGTCCACATAGAAGAAGCAAGTGGATAAGGTTGTGGAAGAATACTCAGATATCTTCTCCTCGCCTACTGGGGTACCTTTGCACTGTCAGGTCAATCACCCCATCGATCTGACCCCCGATGCATCGATGCCCAATTGGACAATCTACCACCACTCTCTATTAGAGAATGAGGAGATCAAGTGGCATATCCAAGAAATACTCCACAAGGGGCACATCCATCCCATATTATCACCTTGAGAGAGCCCAATTGTGCTAATACAGAGGAAATATGGAACCTAGTGAAGTTGCATTGATTACCGGGCCCTGAATAAAATCACAGTCAGAAACCGATACCTGATTCCCCGAATTGATGACCTCCTTGATCAGCTCATGGGGGCCAAATAATTAAGTAAGATTGATATTAAGTCTGGCTACCACTAGGTACCAATAGAACTGACATATGTATGGAATATTACTTTCAATTCAAAGGAAGGTCTTTTTGAATGGTTGGTCATCCCTTTGGTTTGACAAATGCTCCAACCACTTTCATGAGGATGATGGATGATATCCTACGACCATTCACCAATATTTTTGTAGTGGTGTATATGGATGACATCCTCATTTACAACAAGACTTGGGCAAAACACTTGTAGCATATTCAGTAGGTTCTGCACACCTTGCGGCAACACCAACTCTACGCCAACTTGGAAAAATGCTCCTTCGGCATGGACATGGTTCATTACATGGGCTACATCATTGATTAGCATGAAGTACATTTGGATCCAACCAAAATCTAAGTCATCTGTGACTGGCCAGCCCCAACCACACTCACTAACCTTCAATGCTTCTTGGGCCTTGACAATTTCTATCGCATGTTCGTGTTCGGATTCTCCCATATTGCATGGACCCTCAGCCAAATAACCGAGGGTGGTGGTAAGGATAAATTTGTGTGGGGCTGGTCCCAACAACACGCGTTCAATTATTTGAAGTGGCTCTTGTGCTCAACCCCAGTACTTTCACTACCATACCTACAACAAATCTTTGAGATCGAGACAAATGCTTCATACTATGCTGTGGGTGTCATTCTCACTCATTACAGACACCCCATAGCCTATGATAGTGAGACACTATCAGATGTTGTCCGTAAGTACCCTACTTATGACAAAGAAATGTACTCCATTGTGCAAGCCTACCGCCAATAGAGACATTACATTCTTTGGAAGGAGATAATCATCCACACTGATCATAAGCCACTGCAGTCCATGCAGACAAAAGGAAAATTGCAGAATGACCTCCATCAAAAGTGGTCCACGTACTTGCATAAATTCCACCTCAACATCAAGTATAAAACAAGAAGCATCAACCACATCATTGTTTTCCTTAGAAAACCTCCATTCACAACACTCACCACGATGCTAGAATCTTGTGACCATGAGACCTCTGGATGGCCCCAAATCTATGAGACAGACCCGAACTTTGCCACCACCTACCAAATGTTGGGCGCAAATGTAGTTGTCGCTAATTTACATCTTTAGGACAAGATGTTGTGTCGTCTGGTCCATATCTGTGTTCCATCAAGTGAGAAAGAGAAGATGTTCTCAAAAGCCCACTACAGTTGGGTGGTAGAATGCTTCGACGTCTAAAAGACAATGGAAATGTTACAGAAATATTTCTACTGGACAAAACTTCGACAAGAGGTCAACAAGTATATTAGGTCCTGCACTGCCTGTGCAATTTACAAACCAACCACTAAGAAACATGTCCTGTACAAATCTCTTCCTAATCCTAACAAGCCACGTGAATCCATCTCAATGGACTACATGTCGCGCCTCCCATCCACCAAGCAGGGCAATGAATGTGTTTTTGTGGTTGTGGATCGATTTTCCAAGATGGTGATTCTAGTCGCCTGCAAGAAGAGCATCATAATAGAGGCCACTGCCAAGCTCTTCTTTGAACGAGTCTGGGTACATTTTGGAATACCACAAACCATTTTCTCAGATTGGGAAATTTGATTTCTTAGCATATTCTAGTCAAGCCTCTGGTCACTGCTAGACACCAAGCTCACCAAATCCACGACCTTCCACCCCTAGACAGATGGCCAAATCGAGGTTGTAAATCGACTGATCGTGCATATCCTGCACATGTATAATTCCAAGCACCCTCACACGTGGGATGAGACTCTCCCCTATATTTAGCATAGCTACAACTGAGCCCTGCATAGATCAACCGACCACAACCCTTTTCAGGTGGGGTTGGGATTCCAACCATTGGGTCCCATACATGTTGCACTAGCTCTTGTGGTCACCTCGAACGACTCATATCCTACTCCAACTGAAGTTGAAAAGGCCACCCGGTTCATTGAGTAGATCAATCACATCCACCAACAGGGTCAATATATTATACATAAGTCCAATGACAAGTACAAGAAGCACCATGATCAGCACCAGGTGCCACATAAGTTTCAGGTGGGTGACAAAGTTTGGTTGCACTTGCAGAAAGAGAGCCTTACAAGACCCCATCAGAAGCTTTGCCCAATATGTTATAGTCCCTAAACCATCACCAAGGTTGTGGGTGATAATTCTTTTGAGCTCAACATTCCTCCTTTCCTTGGCTTGCACCCAGTGTTCAACGTGGATATCCTTTGACCGCATTTCCCACCATTATTGGACACCTCAGAGATAACAGAACAACTAACACCAACAGAGGTCAAACCTGAATTCATACAACATGCATCCAGTGATCATATTGTGGAAAAACAGATCAAGGGAACTCTCCATCAAAGGATCCATCTTTATCGAGTTGTCAAAGCAGGGCAACTCCTGAACCAAGGCAAGTGGCTCACCCGGGGCCAAATTCAACAGAAATTTCCTCATCTGATGGGGAAAATCAACACAATGAAGACCATTTCTTCCTAATGGAGGAGGATTGATCCATATGGATGTCAGTGGCCTCCCACCTATTCCAACTGGCTCATTTTGGCAGTTTTCCAATTTGGTAGTTTTTTCCCTAGTTTTCGGGTCCCTCACTTATGAGGCTGTTTTGAGGCCCTAAACAACATTTTTTAGGTCTCGACACAATAAAAATGAATTTTAATATATAGAAACAAACTGTGTATTCCTCAGATAGACCTTTCCAATGGGCTATCGTGCGCCTAAAATGAAGATCGTATGCAAAAGTTACGACCTTGAGAAGTTGATGTACTAACTTACCCAAACAAGGCCCACATGACTTTTGGCGCTTCATCTCCTAGGGTTAGATTTTTTGGATGTCTTAGGTTTTTGACATTCCTGTTTATTGTAAAATATCCTTTAGAGCCTCATTGTAACCATCTTCTTGCGAATGAGCACAACCATCACATCTCTTCTCGGAGATAAGCCACCACCATTATAGCAAGCTTGCTTCCTCTGCATTTTACAGTTTCAACTTATTTCCTTATTGAATAGAAACCAATTTCACTGTATATCTTTTATTCCATGTTAAGCATATTTGATAATAATTTGCATTCATTTGTTTCTACAAATATATTCTGGATCACTTTGGCAGTAAAGACTAATTGTAACCCTTGGAAGAATTCATGAAATGATATGTCATGAATGCATTGACCAATCAAGGAATGATTAGAAACAAAAGTGCTCATAGACAACACGTTGATTTAATGCATTGAGAAGATGCATGTGGAAAAATAATGGGGCATATATAGGGCTGCCCATTGTGGAAGAAGTATCTTCCAATACTCTACAGAGTTGTATGATTGGTAAAGAGAGAAATTAGGTGACCCTAAATGTTGGTACCTTTATTTTTGGTAAGGAAAGAAATGCTTAAACGAATTCGTGTGAAACTTTGAGTTTCATGAGTGATCATTTGAGGCTGTGGTCGATTCAGAGCATTAAATATGGTTCTTCTATAATAATAAATATGGGCAGAGAATCCATATGGTAATAAGTGGGTTGAGTTCCAACACCCCTTGGCAAGAGTTCCTAGCATGAAATATAATAATTTAAAACCAATGTAAGGGTACATTGGGTATGGATGTGGCCATGAATATTGGCACATTGATTAAAGTCATTTGATATCTGTATTACATTTGGAAAAAATTAGTATGTTGAAAGGATGCATACATAAACAATGATATATTTCCTTTTGCTTTGTAACCTTGCTGAGATGAAAATGACTTGAACTGTTAGTATGCATGATTTTGAAAATATATAGTGCATGAAAACTAGCAATTTGTTTGGTTGAGGAATGTTGAAGTTGTGGGAAGAAAAGGGTCTTGGATATGGCAGTGTTGTAAGAAATAAGGAGGAACAATTGCCTGTTGATCCAGACTGCTATGGGAAGAAAAGGCCCATACTTGTGAATCTAGTTCCTATGTGGAACAAATCTGGAAAAAAAAATGTGGAATTTGGAAATCTGTGGGTGACAAATTTGTAAGAAAATTTTGAATTTGAAATTGATGATAATATCTCATAATTTTGTATACTTGTGATACAGGTGAGACAAAACAAATCTGTCTTGGGAGGATAGTTGAAGGCTGTCAAGTTGGAGAGCATGAAAATGGATATTGATTGGGACATGAGAATCTTGTGGTAAGCCATGATCACCTAGAATATGTTGTGTTGTGGTAACCCAAGTCAGAGGGACGCCTCGACAAAGAAAGTTAGAGGGAATCCTCAATTGTAAGGCTCAATGAATTCTTTAGAACTCTTCTTGTGTGATAAAGCCTCAAAAAGGCAAGATGGATCACCCGAGGGATTGTATAGAAGAAAAGGGGATGCCTGAGCCTGGGCCTTGAGGGTGAGTGACCGCAAGGAAGAGGAGACTTTGATAATTCTCATATGCTACTGATTGGGATCATGCACGAAATGGGTATGTCCAAGAAAAAAAATAGCGAGACAAGAAAACAAGACAACCATGTGGATACAAAAACACGAATTTCACAGATAAGTATTGTGTGCTACATTGTGAAATATTTTTCCTCTTGAATTTTTAACAACAATAATATGTTTTTGCATGAAATTGTGATTAATGTTCTTGTTGTCCAAGAATTAGTGAAGATAGGTGAATAAGGCCAAGAGTTTGAAAAGGACCCGACCAAGAAAGAGGGTCAAGACTTTTGAATCAATTGAATGAGAAAGGCATGACATGTGTTACTGAGAAAGAACACTGAGAACGATGTTCCTTTTAAGGGGGACGGGATTGTAACACCCTTGTTTCCCCTAGCTTGTAATTAATCATTCATCAATATAACCATGCTATGGAATGGGAACAATGTAAATGTATTATTGTTTGAATTTCCATTAACTAACTGTGGGGGTGAAGCCTTGAATTATTGGCCATGATATCATTAGAGGAAAGAATGAGAAAACCATAAGAGAGGTTTCATTATGTCAAATGACCCCAAATTTCCCCTTGTTGGGAATAATAAACCCCCTCCGGATCCCAAGGAGAGGAATCAATTAATGAAGGACTAGTGGTTGAATAATCAACCACCCCCATGAATGAAAGCATGGTCTAGTTGAGGAGAAAGGAGGATGTCAGCCTGAAGTACCACATAGTCCTACAGACCTAGGATGTCTCAAGTTTACTTATGGCAGAAGGAATATGATAGGTCGAGAACCATCCTGGGAAAGGAGGAAAAAACAATACATGTGTAGACAGTTCAGGGAAGAGGCGTGCGTGTGAGGCTCTGAAGAGAGCAGAAGAGACACTAGACAAGAGCGCATGCACATAGGGGAACACAAAAACTAGATATGCATAAGAGAAGAGGAAGGCCATGATATTGATACTAAGGAAGTATTTGATAAACCTCATAGGAATGTTGTGATAGAGAGAAGGTCTCTGCGAAATGGCATAGATTTCCTAGTGATATCATGGCTTGGCATGGGGGTGGACAAAGTGCTAAAAGTGAATTCCTCTAAGCCTATGGTTGGGTGGAAAGGAAGACACCGCAGTCAATTAGTTGGCTGCAACATGTAATACATAAGTATTTATTGAACCCTATGCAATTGAATTTAAATGCATGATTGAATGTTTGTGTAGGTGAATAAGGTTTGCAGTGTTTAATTTTTTAATGAGAATGCATAACTGTTCCTTTGTAAGTCGTTGCATGTGAATGAGTGTAAGGTGATAAGTTGGGCCTCTGGACTGGTTCGAAGATACCCCGCCCTGTTTTATAACTTAAAGTACTGCAAATTTGGAGGGTTCCTCCTTCAAACCAGTAGCCTAAGAGACCACAGGCTCATTCCCACGACTTTAACCAAATATGGACTAAGAGTAGAGATTACAACTCGATATTCATTAGAGGGTCTATATGACCAGGGTCTGGGAACCCTGTGCTAGGCTGAAATGAACTATATCTTATTGGCTTCGACGCTCCGGGATGTTAAAACTTCACAACCGCCAACACTCCCGAATTTTGGAGTTGCAAAGTATTATGGACCGTCAATCTTGGGATCCTTCAGGATCCCTCTTAGTTGTTAGATCGATCCCAGTGAAAGGATAGTGCTAATTACTTCAACGAAGTCCCACTCCGTGAGATTTGAGATGGGGATGAACTAGGATTATCATCAGAGCACCGAAGGCTGAAGTGACTTAGCGTGATGGCGTCACCTAAGGTGATGTGTACCCCGAGTGGGTGATCCACGTGTCATCCTGATTCAAAACCTTCATAGATATTATGGGTCAATTAGACCTCAAAAAGTGTCACCAGTTGATTGGGACACATGTCACCCTTGCCTTCTTCCAAGTCTCTTATGTTGATTGACGTCATTTTTAGTTTGACGTTGACCACTTCGGGAGAATAGAGTTTTTCTAATGCCATCAACTCCCGAATTTCAAAGTGATGAAGCAATGAGGAACTTTGATCTGAGGAAACCTTGAAACCCCCCCATGATCGTTGGATCTAGACGATGGTTAGCCTGACGTTGACCCACTCCGGGAGTAAAATGAAAATGGCACGATGAAACCCTCGAACGTCGAAGTTGTGAAGCGACAAAGGACGTATATTTAAGGGTCTATGTGGACACATCTCGACTGTAGAAGAGAAGGGGTACCAGGAGGTCATTGGTGGGAAGTTTGAGCTTCAGAGCTCTAGGTGTTCTCGAAAATTAGGAAAGGCTAGAAGAATTCCAGAGTCTGCCAGTGTCGGAGTGACATGGCATGTTGATGTCACCTAGGGTGACATGGGATCTTGCTCCACATGCCACGTGTCACCCAAAATTATACATTTTATAGACCCTATGCTCCCATTAGGACGTGACACGTGTCACCTACCAACGAGGTCACGTTTCGTCTCCACATCACCGCGTGTCATTCCCTTAGCACATATATGTTATCACATGTAAGAGTGGGAACTTTGAGAGTTCGAAAATTCGGGAGGTTTGAGATGTTGGAGTATATTCTCGAAAAGGGCCGAAGGCCATAGCTATGTGGCAGAGTTTCGGGGATTCGTGACTTTGGAGGAGACGCGAGAGTAAAAAAAAAGGAGTGCTCAGTGTCAACGCATCAAACATCGAATTATCATATTCCTATACGAGGATGCAGTTCCACCATTGGATTTAATGGTGAATGGATTTCCACCACGGATGGAGGAAAGTTGGGAATCCCCGGGGCTTTGAAAACCTTGTATGGTACAAATGAGATGGACCCATGTGGCCCTCAACTAATAACGCTTGAATAACTTCAGGAGGCCATAACTTCTAAACCAGAGGTTAGTTTAGAGCCTTGTAACAGTCGTTAGAAATCTCGTGGCGAGAAAAATTTGATTGAGGCCTCAGAATTAGGATTTGAGATGGTTAAGGGAAAGCAAAATTATGATTCCCCATCCATAGAAAGGGTACTCAGGGGTCAGGTGTGTTACAGTGGTTGTAAATGATTGCTAAATTTTCATATCCAACATAATTATAAAATGAAGAAAAAAAACATAGTTTTCCATTATAGATACCCATAATAAAATGACACATCCACAATATATATGCCAAAACAAATCATTTAAAAATCAGTCTCTATTGCCATCACCCTTATTATCTTCCTCGCTTTGCATTGTAACATTGTTTTTCTAAAAAATATGTTTAGATCTTGGATCATGTCTCAGTACCAACCACCGATCCCCATCCAACACATCTGGGTAAAACAACACTTGGTTGCAATGTTTCAGGAAAACATAAGGCTCCTTATTTTCAACCCACATTTTTTAAAATTTAATACATATTATCCCACTATCACAATATTCCTTTAGATTTCTTCGATAAAAGGTATACCATGAATTGCAAAAAAAATAACACATTGAAATGATGAGAAGTCCACTTGTATGATCTCTTGTATCTTTCCAATGTAACCTAACTTCCCCTGTGTCAGGCTTTCATCACGGTGACTATCACGACTAGATTCGTCGAAATCAACCTTCACTCCACATTCGTGTGTGATGTGTTTGTCATCAACATACTCAGTGAAAAAATGATTTCCATATGCCCACATATATGGGAACAAATGCACCTATACAAATGTGAACAAAGGACAATGTCATATGTCTAATAACTGAAGCATTGATAAAAACATAATACATTTTACAATTCAAATGTGCAATATTATAAATAGAACGTGGTACTCAAAGAGGNGATCCATCTTTATCGAGTTGTCAAAGCAGGGCAACTCCTGAACCAAGGCAAGTGGCTCACCCGGGGCCAAATTCAACAGAAATTTCCTCATCTGATGGGGAAAATCAACACAATGAAGACCATTTCTTCCTAATGGAGGAGGATTGATCCATATGGATGTCAGTGGCCTCCCACCTATTCCAACTGGCTCATTTTGGCAGTTTTCCAATTTGGTAGTTTTTTCCCTAGTTTTCGGGTCCCTCACTTATGAGGCTGTTTTGAGGCCCTAAACAACATTTTTTAGGTCTCGACACAATAAAAATGAATTTTAATATATAGAAACAAACTGTGTATTCCTCAGATAGACCTTTCCAATGGGCTATCGTGCGCCTAAAATGAAGATCGTATGCAAAAGTTACGACCTTGAGAAGTTGATGTACTAACTTACCCAAACAAGGCCCACATGACTTTTGGCGCTTCATCTCCTAGGGTTAGATTTTTTGGATGTCTTAGGTTTTTGACATTCCTGTTTATTGTAAAATATCCTTTAGAGCCTCATTGTAACCATCTTCTTGCGAATGAGCACAACCATCACATCTCTTCTCGGAGATAAGCCACCACCATTATAGCAAGCTTGCTTCCTCTGCATTTTACAGTTTCAACTTATTTCCTTATTGAATAGAAACCAATTTCACTGTATATCTTTTATTCCATGTTAAGCATATTTGATAATAATTTGCATTCATTTGTTTCTACAAATATATTCTGGATCACTTTGGCAGTAAAGACTAATTGTAACCCTTGGAAGAATTCATGAAATGATATGTCATGAATGCATTGACCAATCAAGGAATGATTAGAAACAAAAGTGCTCATAGACAACACGTTGATTTAATGCATTGAGAAGATGCATGTGGAAAAATAATGGGGCATATATAGGGCTGCCCATTGTGGAAGAAGTATCTTCCAATACTCTACAGAGTTGTATGATTGGTAAAGAGAGAAATTAGGTGACCCTAAATGTTGGTACCTTTATTTTTGGTAAGGAAAGAAATGCTTAAACGAATTCGTGTGAAACTTTGAGTTTCATGAGTGATCATTTGAGGCTGTGGTCGATTCAGAGCATTAAATATGGTTCTTCTATAATAATAAATATGGGCAGAGAATCCATATGGTAATAAGTGGGTTGAGTTCCAACACCCCTTGGCAAGAGTTCCTAGCATGAAATATAATAATTTAAAACCAATGTAAGGGTACATTGGGTATGGATGTGGCCATGAATATTGGCACATTGATTAAAGTCATTTGATATCTGTATTACATTTGGAAAAAATTAGTATGTTGAAAGGATGCATACATAAACAATGATATATTTCCTTTTGCTTTGTAACCTTGCTGAGATGAAAATGACTTGAACTGTTAGTATGCATGATTTTGAAAATATATAGTGCATGAAAACTAGCAATTTGTTTGGTTGAGGAATGTTGAAGTTGTGGGAAGAAAAGGGTCTTGGATATGGCAGTGTTGTAAGAAATAAGGAGGAACAATTGCCTGTTGATCCAGACTGCTATGGGAAGAAAAGGCCCATACTTGTGAATCTAGTTCCTATGTGGAACAAATCTGGAAAAAAAAATGTGGAATTTGGAAATCTGTGGGTGACAAATTTGTAAGAAAATTTTGAATTTGAAATTGATGATAATATCTCATAATTTTGTATACTTGTGATACAGGTGAGACAAAACAAATCTGTCTTGGGAGGATAGTTGAAGGCTGTCAAGTTGGAGAGCATGAAAATGGATATTGATTGGGACATGAGAATCTTGTGGTAAGCCATGATCACCTAGAATATGTTGTGTTGTGGTAACCCAAGTCAGAGGGACGCCTCGACAAAGAAAGTTAGAGGGAATCCTCAATTGTAAGGCTCAATGAATTCTTTAGAACTCTTCTTGTGTGATAAAGCCTCAAAAAGGCAAGATGGATCACCCGAGGGATTGTATAGAAGAAAAGGGGATGCCTGAGCCTGGGCCTTGAGGGTGAGTGACCGCAAGGAAGAGGAGACTTTGATAATTCTCATATGCTACTGATTGGGATCATGCACGAAATGGGTATGTCCAAGAAAAAAAATAGCGAGACAAGAAAACAAGACAACCATGTGGATACAAAAACACGAATTTCACAGATAAGTATTGTGTGCTACATTGTGAAATATTTTTCCTCTTGAATTTTTAACAACAATAATATGTTTTTGCATGAAATTGTGATTAATGTTCTTGTTGTCCAAGAATTAGTGAAGATAGGTGAATAAGGCCAAGAGTTTGAAAAGGACCCGACCAAGAAAGAGGGTCAAGACTTTTGAATCAATTGAATGAGAAAGGCATGACATGTGTTACTGAGAAAGAACACTGAGAACGATGTTCCTTTTAAGGGGGACGGGATTGTAACACCCTTGTTTCCCCTAGCTTGTAATTAATCATTCATCAATATAACCATGCTATGGAATGGGAACAATGTAAATGTATTATTGTTTGAATTTCCATTAACTAACTGTGGGGGTGAAGCCTTGAATTATTGGCCATGATATCATTAGAGGAAAGAATGAGAAAACCATAAGAGAGGTTTCATTATGTCAAATGACCCCAAATTTCCCCTTGTTGGGAATAATAAACCCCCTCCGGATCCCAAGGAGAGGAATCAATTAATGAAGGACTAGTGGTTGAATAATCAACCACCCCCATGAATGAAAGCATGGTCTAGTTGAGGAGAAAGGAGGATGTCAGCCTGAAGTACCACATAGTCCTACAGACCTAGGATGTCTCAAGTTTACTTATGGCAGAAGGAATATGATAGGTCGAGAACCATCCTGGGAAAGGAGGAAAAAACAATACATGTGTAGACAGTTCAGGGAAGAGGCGTGCGTGTGAGGCTCTGAAGAGAGCAGAAGAGACACTAGACAAGAGCGCATGCACATAGGGGAACACAAAAACTAGATATGCATAAGAGAAGAGGAAGGCCATGATATTGATACTAAGGAAGTATTTGATAAACCTCATAGGAATGTTGTGATAGAGAGAAGGTCTCTGCGAAATGGCATAGATTTCCTAGTGATATCATGGCTTGGCATGGGGGTGGACAAAGTGCTAAAAGTGAATTCCTCTAAGCCTATGGTTGGGTGGAAAGGAAGACACCGCAGTCAATTAGTTGGCTGCAACATGTAATACATAAGTATTTATTGAACCCTATGCAATTGAATTTAAATGCATGATTGAATGTTTGTGTAGGTGAATAAGGTTTGCAGTGTTTAATTTTTTAATGAGAATGCATAACTGTTCCTTTGTAAGTCGTTGCATGTGAATGAGTGTAAGGTGATAAGTTGGGCCTCTGGACTGGTTCGAAGATACCCCGCCCTGTTTTATAACTTAAAGTACTGCAAATTTGGAGGGTTCCTCCTTCAAACCAGTAGCCTAAGAGACCACAGGCTCATTCCCACGACTTTAACCAAATATGGACTAAGAGTAGAGATTACAACTCGATATTCATTAGAGGGTCTATATGACCAGGGTCTGGGAACCCTGTGCTAGGCTGAAATGAACTATATCTTATTGGCTTCGACGCTCCGGGATGTTAAAACTTCACAACCGCCAACACTCCCGAATTTTGGAGTTGCAAAGTATTATGGACCGTCAATCTTGGGATCCTTCAGGATCCCTCTTAGTTGTTAGATCGATCCCAGTGAAAGGATAGTGCTAATTACTTCAACGAAGTCCCACTCCGTGAGATTTGAGATGGGGATGAACTAGGATTATCATCAGAGCACCGAAGGCTGAAGTGACTTAGCGTGATGGCGTCACCTAAGGTGATGTGTACCCCGAGTGGGTGATCCACGTGTCATCCTGATTCAAAACCTTCATAGATATTATGGGTCAATTAGACCTCAAAAAGTGTCACCAGTTGATTGGGACACATGTCACCCTTGCCTTCTTCCAAGTCTCTTATGTTGATTGACGTCATTTTTAGTTTGACGTTGACCACTTCGGGAGAATAGATTTTTTCTAATGCCATCAACTCTCGAATTTCAAAGTGATGAAGCAATGAGGAACTTTGATCTGAGGAAACCTTGAAACCCCCCCATGATCATTGGATCTAGACGATGGTTAGCCTGACGTTGACCCACTCCGGGAGTAAAATGAAAATGGCACGATGAAACCCTCGAACGTCGAAGTTGTGAAGCAACAAAGGACGTATATTTAAGGGTCTATGTGGACACATCTCGACCGTAGAAGAGAAGGGGTACCAGGAGGTCACTGGTGGGAAGTTTGAGCTTCAGAGCTCCAGGTGTTCTTGAAAATTAGGAAAGGCTAGAAGAATTCCAGAGGCTTCCAGTGTCGGAGTGACATGGCATGTTGATGTCACCTAGGGTGACATGGGATCTTGCTCCACATGCCACGTGTCACCCAAAATTGTACATTTTATAGACCCCATGCTCCCATTAGGACGTGACATGTGTCACCTACCAACGAGGTCATGTGTCGTCTCCACATCGCCGCGTGTCATTCCCTTAGCACATATATGTTATCACGTGTAAGAGTGGGAACTTTGAGAGTTCGAAAATTCGGGAGGTTTGAGATGTTGGAGTATATTCTCGAAAAGGGCCGAAGGCCGTAGCTATGTGGCAGAGTTTCGGGGATTCGTGACTTTGGAGGAGACGCGAGAGTAAAAAAAAAGGAGTGCTCAGTGTCAAAGCATCAAACATCGAATTATCATATTCCTATACGAGGATGCAGTTCCACCATTGGATTTAATGGTGAATGGATTTCCACCACGGATGGAGGAACGTTGGGAATCCACGGGGCTTTGAAAACCTTGTATGGTACAAATGAGATGGACCCACGTGGCCCTCAACTAATAACGCTTGAATAACTTCAGGATGCCATAACTTCTAAACTAGAGGTTAGTTTAGAGCCTTGTAACAGTCGTTAGAAATCTCGTGGCGAGAAAAATTTGATTGAGGCCTCAGAACTAGGATTTGAGATGGTTAAGGGAAAGCAAAATTATGATTCCCCATCCATAGAAAGGGTACTCAGGGGTCAGGTGTGTTACAGTGGTTGTAAATGATTGCTAAATTTTCATATCCAACATAATTATAAAATGAAGAAAAAAAACATAGTTTTCCATTATAGATACCCATAATAAAATGACACATCCACAATATATATGCCAAAACAAATCATTTAAAAATCAGTCTCTATTGCCATCACCCTTATTATCTTCCTCGCTTTGCATTGTAACATTGTTTTTCTAAAAAATATGTTTAGATCTTGGATCATGTCTCAGTACCAACCACCGATCCCCATCCAACACATCTGGGTAAAACAACACTTGGTTGCAATGTTTCAGGAAAACATAAGGCTCCTTATTTTCAACCCACATTTTTTAAAATTTAATACATATTATCCCACTATCACAATATTCCTTTAGATTTCTTCGATAAAAGGTATACCATGAATTGCAAAAAAAATAACACATTGAAATGATGAGAAGTCCACTTGTATGATCTCTTGTATCTTTCCAATGTAACCTAACTTCCCCTGTGTCAGGCTTTCATCACGGTGACTATCACGACTAGATTCGTCGAAATCAACCTTCACTCCACATTCGTGTGTGATGTGTTTGTCATCAACATACTCAGTGAAAAAATGATTTCCATATGCCCACATATATGGGAACAAATGCACCTATACAAATGTGAACAAAGGACAATGTCATATGTCTAATAACTGAAGCATTGATAAAAACATAATACATTTTACAATTCAAATGTGCAATATTATAAATAGAACGTGGTACTCAAAGAGG
>JZKD02S0122844.1:58212-73461 GCA_000966675.3 Picea glauca
CAGGAACAGTTGGAAGTCAGACGACGTGAACGCAGAAATCTTCATTAGCTTCCCACACCAAGGTTAGCGAAATTTTCTATCAACTATTATCATATTTTTTGGATGCCTTGACACTTTACTTTAAGCCTTAGTACAGACTCAGGAACAACAGGTGGCACAGTCACAGAGGAATAAGCCATTTCTTGGGCTCAGTACTTAGATTTGGTTTATTTCCAATCTGGTACATTGTATGATTTGCTTCCAAATGTTTCTCGAGCTAATACCGATCCATCCAAACTGTCATCCTCATCTCATGCAGACGGTGTTATCGGGTCCGTCAAAACTCAATATACTTCCCATTCGACCACACTCTCCTCTACCTCCCCCCAAACTCATATCTCTGAGGTGAATGCAGTTCACTCTACCCCTTCACAACAATCCAGAGATAAAAAGAAGACAAAAAATAAATCAAAAAATATTAATAACAATGAACAACCAAAACATCAAGCTCAAACACTTGTAGCCACAATGAAAACTAAAATTCCCGTGTATCATTTGCGGTGACGATCACTACACTGGAGACTGTCCACATTGCAATGAAGTGGCCAAAATTTTCCAAGGAAATTCACAATCCGCTATGCTTACTCAACCTTTTCCATAGCAGCAATCCATGGTTGCTCAAACCCCCTCTCCTGGGAGTAGTTCTAGCCATCCTCATGATGAGGCCTCGATGAGTGCACATATTTATATGTTTAATGGGATTAATTTGACCAACCACTCTAAGACATACAACACACCAGGTAACCCTGAAAAAGGAAAAGACACTAACGATACCGTTACTTTACCAGATCCATCACCATCCTCTGTTAGTTCTCCATCGGTTAATCCTCTGTCTAGAGCACTTCAGATTGAGAAACCCACGTTCGACTCTATCTTACGCCCTCCTAAGAGAACTATACATAAAACTACCTTTAATCCTAGTTCACGTGCTGCCTAGAACTACAACATTGTTGAAGATTTGGCTCAAGCACCGTGTGTTATGTCTGTGTTAGAAGTTCTACAACACTGCCCCAGTCAATGTAGAACGCTCTTGGCTGCTATTGGCATTGTTGATCCTGAGTCATCCAACCATATTATGTTTAACCTGGACAATTATGTGTCTCGAATCTCCCATCAACTTGCTTTCCAAGTTGATGTTGTTGTTCACAATCAACAAATCCACCGAACTATTCTAGATGAGGGAGCCTCAACTTGTGTCATGTCTTTAGCGTGTTGGAAGGGTTTTAAATCACCTACACTTAACAAATCCCAAACGATGTTATGTGCCTTCGATGGGTGAGGTTTTCATCCCCATGGGATTTTACAGTCCCTGTCCATCCAATTGGGTGGCAAAACTGTTACTATTGATGTTGAGGTGGTCGATGCTCCCCTCGATTACAACTTGTTACTTGGAAGAAGTTGGTTTTATGCTATGACTGTCATTGCCTCATCGGTCTTTCAATGTGTACAATTTACTCATCAAGGAAAAATTGTCATTGTTGATTAGTTAGATTTCTGCACGACCGATGCTCATGCTCCCGCTACCAACAATATTCCTTTCTTGGGAGACCACAAGATCAGGTATGAAAGCATTGGTGTTGGCTTATTGAAATATTCTAGCCTCATGGGTACCTTCCCTACACCACTTCCACTGACTACACATCATATTTCCACCGTTGATATGATTTCGACCACGGCTTCTCAATCTTTGGAATCATCTGACCCTTGGATTGTACCTAGTCCTTTGGAATTTGATGCGTTAGGTGACACCATGCCACTTAGTCCAGTTGAAACATCATGCGTTGTTGTCTAATCTGCTTCTCCCTCTTCGTATGACCAACATCTATTGGCACCTGATAATCACTCGATGCCACCACAGTTAAGTTCCTTGTCGACTGCGATCGATCACATTTCCCCAATTTTTCCTTCTAATGAATGTATTCTGGAAATGCTTCGCATTGACAAGTTACCTCAAGATAATAACCATCACCGATCCTCTTTTCTTCCCCCTCGTGAAGAAATTCGGGAAGATATACACTCTATCTCCCCTCCTGATGTTGATTTTCCATCATCTCCCATGACTTTGACTTCCGATGACTTAGATCTAGTAGTCGACATGGTGATCTCTCCGGTAAGGCTAGTGTTCCTTCAAGAGCATTGTTCTTCAATCCAGTGAAGCTCTCTTGGAAGCCATGACCGAGTTTTGTCCCTTGACATGGTGTCCTTCTAGAGAATTATCCTCTTGGAAGTCATGATCAAGAAAAGTATACTAGTGTAGTTTCTCTTCTCTGTAGCAAGCTCGTTAAAAAATAAAATAGAGGTCACGAGCATAGTTTCTCTTCTTTGTAGCAAGATCGTTAAAAAATGAAACAGAGGTTTTGAGCATAGTTTTCCTCTATGTAGAAAGCTCGTTAAAAAATGAAACAACAATCTAGGGATTGAACCCGGAGCCTTGAGCATAGTTATTGTCCTGTGTCAAGCTTGTTAAAAAATGAAACAATCACTTCTCTTTAACCTTCTTTTCATCCACCCTTCCCCTTTTTCTCATCTAGTAGAGAAATTGGTAACAACCTCAAAATCGGTGAATGAATTGAAGCTTGGAGGTCATGTCTCCATCCTTTGATGATCATTCTGGAGTTAAGCCACTAGCTTTCAAGCTGGGGGCATACTGAGCTTAGTCTTTGTTCTTTCTCATGCTCATAAATACTTTTATCTCTTTTTCATAACAGTATGGATATACAAAAAAGGAACCCCCTGGAGTCTCCTTTAAGCTCTTTTCAGACTCTCTAAACGTGAAAAGATTGTGGAGTGATATTGCTTCCTTTCCCACTCGTTAAAAGGCTTGAAATGGAATATTTTGAGTGATAATTTATCTCTTTTTCGGCCTCGTGAGACTAACATTACGAAAAAGGATCACATTGGAGTCATCTTTAAGTTCTTTTTAGACTCTCTAAATGTGAAAAGATTGTCGAGTGATCTTGCTTCCTTTCCCACTTGTTAAAAGGTTTGAAAGGGCGTCTTTCGAGTGATAATTTATCTCTTTTTCGGGCTCGCGAGACTAACATTACGAAAAAGGACAACATTGGAGTCATCTTTAAGTTTTTTTCAGAGTCTCTAAACATGAAAAATCACCAAGTTTACCTTCTCTGGACTCGTTAAACGATCATACACTGAAGGACCCATATGGGACCGAACCCTTACTTCTTCTAGTTCATTAAAAAAAGGAAGAGGGACTTACCAAAGGTGAGTTATATCGAGCATGTGTTACCCTCCTCGAGCTCGTTAAATTAAAAAGAGGTGCTCATCTATTTGGATGGGGGGGAAATTGAAAGAAGCAAGCCAAACAGTTTTTGAGAACATTGCCAAGTAACTCTTATGGTCGCCCTTGAACACGACACTTTATCTTTGCACACATTTTAATCCATTGAACCTCTGCACTGAGCCAATCCTTTGAGTTTCTTTTACTCCTTTGGGTCACCTGATGTAAGTCATAGCATCCACTGCATCATCAAGTTTTGGTCTATGTCATGTTTCTGCTGTCACGCCTCATTGTTCAAGGGAAGTATCTGCCTCGAGAATAATCCATCCCAAATATCTTGTTTTAGTACATGTGTCAGTCCATTTGATCCACCAATTATATCTCTGTGTCAGTTTCATGTTGTTGATGGGGGATACATCAAGGCACTCCTTCGACGAGTCTATTCCTGACGAATTCAACACATTATCCAGGAACTAGACTTAGAAACCAGTTAGTACTTTGGGACTTGCATGCCTCAATGGCAGGCCTCCTCACATTCGACAGTGGTTTTACATCATTGTCCTCTGATTAGATGATTCCATGGATGTTTGACTTCAGCTCATCCAATCACATTCGTTGGAATGTACTAGAGTACCTTGGGAATCATTGACATCAATGGTGATCTCCCTCGTGCTTGTTAACGGTTTACATCATTGACCGCTAATCAAGTGGTTTCTGCCATGTTCAACATCAGGACATCTATTCAAATTGTTAGGTTCGTACTACATCGGGATCGGTAAGAAGACCCTGGGTTGAGTTTTTTCACTCTTATATGTACTTTACCCAGGTTGTGACGGAGTTTCTCTTGAACATTGACACATATACTGTCACATAGATCCACTTTGTATTGGTCGTGGCTATGTATTGTCATCTCATAGATCCACTATGTCTTCTTCGTGGCTACAATCAGTTCATGTCATGGGAGTATAGATCCACATTGTATCATTGGTGGCTATACCATTTTTATCAATATAATTATGGATCCGCAGTGTATTTTATGGCGACCATACCTAAAAAGTCTTTATCACCCAAGCATAGGTATGGATTCCTTGGGTTTGAAACATGTCATAATATTTGTTTGATGGTTGTGTGCAGCTTTTTCTAGCCTCTCTGCGTCCATACCCTTGCTCGAAAAATTCTACAAATGGTGGATTCTCTCGAGGTCCTTTCTCTCGAGGTCCCTAGACTCCTAAGACCAAGACATAAAGTGCTTAACATGGACACTGACTTCCTTTTAGATCTAATCAAGCTAATGAATGAAAGATAAAGAGAAAGATATGTACCTTATGAACAACGTTTGCCTTACAAAGTCTAGGCTGAGCTTCGATCTTGAGCTCCTTGATAGGTCCTACAAAACAAACAAAGGTACAAAAGACTTCCTACTCTACTGAGATTAGCTCAAACATAGATCCATCTACTGTAGACAAACTTATATGGAACAAGTAAAAGTTTGAAAGAAACAGGCCAAGCATTGATTATATTAATGAGAACAAGTAAAAGTACTTATAGCCCTTTGAATGAAGGTGCAACAGCTTCTTCCAGTTCTACTTGTCCAACCCCTTTACTCAATCAACCTCCATTGATTTCTTTAATAGCATCTCACTCATGAAATCATAAGTTTGATGTAATTCCAAATTGTCATTCTCTCCATCTACCTTTCACCATGAGAATACCTCCTTATATAACCTTGGAGAGGCCCAACCACTTGAGAGATCTTTGGGATAAGTTGAGGATTCTTCTCCTTCAATTGAGGATCTTCCCTAAGATCGTGCCTTGACCATCTATTCAAATCCAACCACCTTCAGGAATTGAGGGATTCTTCCCTAATTTGCCTCAACAAACCCAAAACTCGCTCAGAAAAGGCAGTGCTCCCCCAAAAGGGGCACAAGAGTGTTATAAATCTCCCCAAAAGGGTACAAGGAGCGCCAGCACTTCTTGACAGTGTATAGGGGAGTGCTCCTCTCCAAAATCCATTTTTGAGTGGTTCTTTCAGTGGCAAAAGGCTTGTACTCCCTGTCAAATGATGTCTCTTCTTCCAAACTGGCCTTTGAGGTGTCTTAAGTGTCTTTGTGATGTCGTTAGAGGCATGAAATGGGAAAGATGGCAGTATGATGTTTGTGACACTTGCAACACTTGTAGTCAAGATGTGACACTTGTGGACAAGATGCGACACTTACAAAACTTGTAATGATGACACTTGCGACACTATCAGAGTGAGTAATTTTGAGGTGTAACAGAATGCCCCCCCAAAGTACGAAGTTAGAAGACAATGATGACTGAAGTACTTTGTAGAATTTTTCGAGCAAGGGTATGGATGCAGAGAGGTTGGAAAAATATGCACACAACCATCAAACAAATATTATGACATGTTTCAAACCCAAGGCAGGCATACCTATGCTTGGGTGATAAAGAACTTTTAGGTATGGCCGCCATAAAATACACTGCGGATCCATAATTATATTGATAAAAAGGGTATAGCCACCAATTATACAATGTAGATCTATACTCCCATAAAATGAATTGATCGTAGCCACGAAGAATACATGGTGGATCTACAAGATGACAAGACATAGCCACGACCAATACAAAGTGGATCTATGTGACAATATATGTGTCAATGTTCAAGAGAAACTTTGTCGAAACCTGGGTAAAGTACATATAAGAGTGAAAAAACTCAACCCAGGGTCTTCTTAACGATCCCTATGTAGTACGAATCTAACCATGTGAATAGATGTCCTAATGTCGAACATGGCAGAAACCACTTGATTACAGGTCAATGATGTAAACCATTAACAAGCACAAGGGAGATCGCCATTGATGTCAATGATTCCCAAGGTACTCTAATACATTCCAATGAATGTGAATGGATGAGATGAAGTTGAACATCCATGGAATCATCTGATCATAGGTCAATGATGTAAACCCATTGTCGAACATGAGGAGGCCTGCCATTGAGGCATGCAGGTCCCAAAGTACTAACTGGTTTCTAAGTCTAGTTCCTAGATAATGTGTTGAAGTTGACAGGAATAGAATCGTCGAAGGAGGGCCTTGATGTATCCCCCTTCAATGACATGAAACTGACACAGATATGTAATTGGTGGATGAAATGGACTAACACGGGTATTGAAATAGGATATTTGGGATGGCTGACTCTCGAGGCAGATACTTCCCTTGAACACTGAGGCGCGATAGCAGAAACATGACATGGACCAAAACTTGATGATGTAGTGGATGCTGTGACTTACGTCAGGTGACCCAAAGGAGTAAAAGAAACTCAAAGGATTGGCTCAATGCATAGGTTCAGGGGATTAAAATGTTCAAGGGAGACCATAAGAGTTAATTGGTAATGTTCTCAAAAACTACTTGGCTTTCTTCTTTCAATTTTTCCCCCATCCAGATAGATGAGTACCTCTTTCTAATTTAATGAGCTCAAGGAGAGTAACACATGCTCAATATAACTCACCTTTGGTAAGTCCCTCTTCCTTTGTTAAACGAACTGGAAGAAGTAAGGGTTTGGTCCCATATGGGCCCTTTCGTGTAGTATCGTTTAACGAGTCTAGAGAAGGTAAACTTGATGATTTTTCATGTTTAGAGAGTCTGAAAAGAACTTAAAGACGACTCCAATGTGGTCCTTTTTCGTAATGTTAGTCTCGCAAGGCCAAAAAAGAGATAAATTATCACTCGAAAGACACCCTTTCAAACCTTTTAACGAGTGGGAAAGGAAGCAAGATCACTCGACAATCTTTTCACATTTAGAGAGTTTGAAAAAAACTTAAAGATGACTCCAATGTGGTCCTTTTTCGTAATGTTAGTCTCACAAGACTGAAAAAGAGATAAATTATCACTTGAAAGACACCCTTTCAAACCTTTTAATGAGTGGGAAAGGAAGCAAGATCACTCGACAATCTTTTCACGTTTAGAGAGTCTGAAAAGATCTTAAAGGAGACTCCAGGGGGTTCCTTTTTCATATATCCATATAGGTCTGAAAAAGAGATAAATGTTTACCTAGATGCATTCTCATGTATTTACGAGCATGATAAAGAACAAAGACTAAGCTCGGTATCCCCCCAGCTTGAAATCTAGTGGCTTAACTCCAGAATGATCATCAAAGGCTAGAGACATGCCCTCCAAGCTTCAATTCATTCACCGACTTTGAGTTTGTCACCAATTTCTCTACTAGATGAGAAAAAGGGGAAGTGTGGATGAAAATAAGGTTAAAGAGAAGTGATTGTTTGATTTTTTAACGACCTTGAAACAGGAAAAGAACTATGCTCAGGGCTCCGAGTTCAATCCCCGGATTGTTGTTTCATTTTTTAATGAGCTTGCTACAGAGAGGAAAACTATGCTCAAAACCTCTATTTCATTTTTTAACAAGCTTTCTACAGAGAAGAGAAACTATGCTCGTGACCTCTGTTTCATTTTTTAACAAGCTTGCTACAGAGAAGAGAAACTATGCTCATAGACTTTTCTTGATCATGACTTCCAAGAGGATAATTCTCTGGAAGGACACCATGTCAAGGGACAAAACTCAATCATGGAATCCAACAGAGCTTCACTGGATGGAAGAACAATGATCTAGAAGGAACACATGTCAAGGGCTACAATAGGGATAAGGAGATAAGGCTCCAATAGACTTACCAAAGAGATCACCATGTCGACTACCGGATCTAAGTCATTGGAAGTCGAAGTCATGGGAGATGATGGAAAATCAACATCAGGAGGGGATATAGAGTGTATATCTTCCCAAATTTCTTCACGAGGGGGAATAAAAGAGGATCAGTGATGGTTATTATCTCGAGGTAACTTGTCAATGCAAAGAATTTCCAGAATAGATTCATCATAAGGAAAAATTGGGGAAATGTGGTCAATCACAGACGACAAGGAACTTAACTCTGGTGGCATCGAGCGATTGTTAGGTGCCAATAGATGTTGGTCATATGAAGAGGGAGAATCAGATTGGACAATAGCGCATGATGTTTCATCTAGACTAAGTGGCATGGTGTCACCTAGCGCATCAAATTCCAAAGGACTAGGTACAATCCAAGGGTCAGATGATTCCAAATATTGAGAAGCCGTGGTCGAAATCATATCAACGGTGCAAATATGATGTGTATTCAGTGGAAGTGGTGTAGGGAAGGTACCCATGATGATAGAATATTTCAGTAAGCCAACACCAACGCTTTCATTCGTGATCTTGTGGTATCCTAAGAACGGAATATTGTTGGTAGCGGGAGCACGAGCATCGGTCATGCAGAAATCCAACTGAACAATAGTAAAAAAAAATCCCTGATGAGGAAATTGTACACATAGAAAGACTGAAAAGGAAACAACAGTCATAGCATAAAAGAAACTTCTTCCAAGTAACAAGTTGTAATCGAGGGGAGCATCGATCACCTTGACATCAACAGTAACAGTTTTTCCACCCAATTGGATGGGCAGGGACTATAAAATCCCATGGGGATGAAAACCTCGCCCATCGAAGGCATGTAACATCTATGGGGATTTGTTAAGTGCGGGTGATTTTAAACCTTTCCAACACGCTAAAGACATGACACAAGTTGAGGCTCCCTCATCCAGAATAGTTCGGTGGATTTGTTGATTGTGAACAACAACATCAACTTGGAAAGAAAGTTGATGGGAGATTCGAGATGCATAATTGTCCATGTTAAACATGATATGGGGGAATGACTCGGGATCAACAATGCCAATAGTGGCCAAGAGAATTCTATGTTGACTGGGGCAGTGCTGTAGAACTTCTAACGCAGACATAGCACACGGTGCTTGAGCCAAATCTTCAACAATGTTGTAGTTTTGGGCAGCACGTGAACTAGGATTAAAGGTAGTTTTACATATAGTGCTCTTAGGAAGGCGTAAGATAAAGTCAAACATGGGTTTCTCAATCTGAAGTGGTCTAGACAGAGGATTAACTGATGGAGGACTAACGGAGGATGGTGATGGATCCGGTAAAGTACCGGTACAGTTAGTGTCTTTTCCTTTGTCAGGGTTACCTAGTGTGTCGTATGTCTTAGAGTGGGTGGTCAAATTAATCCCATTAAACATATAAACATGTGTTGGACAATTGTTGGACAACTGAGAGGGGGGGGGGTGAATCAGTTGTTACCGTGCTTAAAAAATTATTCTTATTTTAAACTCTTTACAATGCACTCAATGATAATCACAATAATGCAGGGAAATAAGCAAAAGCACATTCAACATCAGTCACACATATGAGATACACAGAGACAGATATTTCCTGAGGAAACCCATAAAGGGTAAAAACCTCTTCTTCTTTATATGATAAGTAATCTTTACATTCTTTACATTATCATACATATGAGCTCCAACTCATAATGAGGCTACAACCTCATTTTTGCAAGCTTCTACTTGCCGAGAGCACCAACTCTTTGTTTTCTCTAGCACCAACTAGAAGGAAGCACCAACTCCCTGGTTTCTCTAGCACCTACTAGAAGAAAGTACCAACTCCCTGGTTTCTCTAGCACCAACTACAAAGAAGCACCAACTCCCTGGTTTCTCTAGCACCAACTAGAGGGAAGCACCAACTCCCCAAGTGTTCCAGCACCAACTGGATGGAAGCACCAACTTCCAATCATACAGGCACCAACCCGTAAAACAGAGAAGAATAGTTCTCCCTTGCACCACCTTGCCACCCTAGTTTTTCTGGCTGTAGCCAGATGGAAGCTACAACTCCCTGTGTTCGAGCACCTACTTGAACCTCTGAGGAAAACTGTCCTCCCTAGCACCTCCCTACCACCCTGAAATATAAATCTTTGCTAATGAAACTTATTACAGTGATATAATGTTCATCAATGGCTTACCAGTCTCATCAATGTTCTGCTACACTGCCCTACTCTATCTGCCTCACTGTCTTCATGCACACCTCCTTGTGCTTTATGTTCTCCTTTTATGCTCTGTGGGCCATTTCCATTCAATGCACCATTCCTCTTATTTGCATTCAACTGCTGCACTCTGCCTCATTCTACACTCTTGAATTATTCTCAACATCAATTGTCATCTCTTCTTTGTTCTGCATACTTATAGTCTCTTTGCACCTTGTGCATGTTGTCTCTCCATGCTTCTGCATGCTCTCTCATGTCGAGTACTCTGCCTGTTCATCATGGAAACTCTTCAGCTTCTCTGGCAGTTAGATTCATCTATCAATTGCCTCTACGAACAGTCTTGATTCCACTGGTAGATCCCTAGAGACTCTTCAGCTCCTTTGGAAATCAAACAGAAGTTTGTTTGAGTCCTCTGGAAGAAACCATCAGTGGTTTCTAGTAGTTACACTATGAAGTGAAACTATATCCCTTCGATCTTATTCCACTTCATCTGCACCGTAGGATTGACTTCATAGAATCTCGCTTTCATTTTTCCATTTCTCACTTCGACATTCCGGGATCCCTGTGGTGAACATTTCGTTACACTCCATGTCTCGATCCCCGAAACCTGGAAATGGAGCTTGTCTGCATTAGCTCCTTCCTCCATCTTCCGCAGATGTGACCAATGGCTGTGACCACAGCCTACACCAAAAACATATTTTTCACTTTTGCATTTCAGAGATTTTGAGATGAGTCATCTCAACTCTCTATGTCACGAGCTCTGAAATGGAGCTTGACTTCTATATAACTTGGCTCTCCAGCTCTCGATCATGTGACTTCGAAGGTGACCAAGCGCTTATCCATAAGGCACTTTCGTGATTTTTCATTTCGGCATTCCTGTGATATGGGATCTTGACACTTCATGTCATGATCGCCGAGACTTCAAGATGGAGCTTAGCACTGCTAGCTTCTTTCCCTCATGTGACCACCGGTGGTGACCACAGGCTGCACCAAAAGGTGCTTCAAATTTTACGAACGTATAACTTTCATCGAGCCTGATCAACAGTCGAGATCTCCATAGATCCAATGGTCCAAATGTTATCACGATATTTCATCTTGCGAGTTATTTGATGAAGGATCTATGCTCCAAGTCACGATTGCCGAGAATCCGAGATGGATTCTGATCAATGGTCGAGATCTCCATAGATTTGATGGTCCAGATCTTATCGCGATCTCGCATATTGCGAGTTCTTTGATGAAGGATATCGACGCTCCAAGTCGCGATCGTCGAGACTTCAAGAGGAAGCCTAATCAATGGTCGAGATCTCCAATGATCTGATGGTCCAGATCTTTTCATGATCTCGCATATCGTGAGTTCCCGCACCATGCTCTGTTGACTCCTCCAATGTGCAAGTCAGCAAAATTCCAATCACTTGCCATGTGTCCTATGACTCCAATGGTCATGATGGTTATCGCTATTTCGCATATTGTGAGTTTGAACCTCTTTCCTTCGAATATCCCAATCTGCGAAACTCCGAAACAAAATATTTGTTGTTCTTTGACTATTTTCCTCCTTCTGAGCTTACACTGTTGATCTTGTCATTCGATCATTGTTTTTCTTCTTCCTTGCATGTCTGTCTGTTGATCTTCCTTGCCTTCCTGTTTTCCATCAAATAAACAAGCACACTCTTGCACTCTTCATGCACCTCTTCACTATCTCTTCTGAGCTTCTGTTGTCCCTGTTTTTCCATCGCTGCATACTCTGATCTTGCCATCAATGACAAGCACACTTTCCTGTAAACATGCCAACAATCTCCCCCTTTAGCATTGATGGCAAACCTGAACATCTAGACTAATCTGTTTGGACCTCCAACTGTAGCATCCGATCCGGACCACTCCTTTTCTCCCCCTTTTTCATCAATGTCAAAGAAAACATGCTCCCCCTGTGCTGTTGCAGTAATTTTAGGAGGTATCAGATATTAAACCAACACAAACTCCCCCTGTCAGGATGGATTCTCTTATATGAGGCCTGCAGAATATTTGTATCTAAACCATGGTCTTCTCCTTCTGATCCTTGGACCTGTTCATCTTGAGCTTCCGCTGTATCCTCTGAGATTACTCAAAATTTCTCACCTCTCTTATTGGGACTCCTCCATCAACCTTTTCTTGTCATAACTGGATGACTCCCCCTGTCACTATTCTCTCCCAGCTTTTGACTGTTTTCCCCCTTTGTTCCTAAAAAAGGTTAGCTTTCCCTGACAAGGTCTTTCCTCTTGTTATCTCTACAGGATGTCATGTATATCATTTTGTAAGACAAAATGCTGTTGTTGAAGATGTTGTTGTCCTACTAAAACACTGTGTAATTATAGCTCGTACTTTTCAAACCACCATTGGATCTCCCCATTGATTCTCATCGATCTCTATTACTGCAATTTCATTTTTCTTCCATGATGCATACAATCCAAGGATTTTACGACCATATTCAATTACAAGAAAAAACCGCTACAACCACTCTCATACCTACTTTTCTTTTTCACAGACGAAGGACCTGTATCAGGTTTCTTAGGAGTACTGATTTCTTCCTTGTTGTATCCAATACCAAATTTGTCATTTGGTGATCTCTGACTATCCAAGAGCTTATCCAGGGTCATGGAGCTGTTTAAGAACTTGCTTTGGGTGTTTTACTTCTCAACCTTCAAAACTTCAGCTTCCACCTTATGACATGATTCTTCTTCTATTTCTTCCATGGGATAGATGCTGACCAGACATTCTTTTATTGTATCTATCTCTTCTTCTTTACCTGCAGGGGAGGATCCAATATCAACATCATTAATTGTCCATATGCCTTTATTCACCACTTGTCCTAAGTTTACATTTACCTTACACTCTTTGGACGTGAACACCTCTTCACTACCTCTAACACACTTTTGACTTGTACTGAGCAAATTATGTTTTAGACCATCCACAAGAAGAACGTACTGGGCATATCCTTTTTCATTACTCAAACTCACCATCCCTCTATCCTTGATTTTATTTGGTTCATCATTTTCAAGGATCACATTTCCTGTTTTGCTTTTACTCATGAACATAAGCTTATCCTTGTATCCAGTCATGTGCTTGGAACATCCATTGTCTATATTCCCAGAGGCCTTTTGTTTTTGAGTTGAAAGTGCTAGACCACATTTTTCACTATCTTTCCTTTTCCATGTGTTGACCTTTCTATCTAAGAACTTTATCCTTGGATCTGCTTTGTAATTCTTCAGATGGCATTTTGTAGCTTTATGGTCAATGTTGTGACAGTTATAGCACTCAATCTCATTGTTCAACATGTCAAAGTTATTGTTCAAGAGTTGTTTACTCATTGACTGTTTATTATTTGTTGACCTCCTCAGTTGCATGTCTCTTGACGTAATTTGGCAATTTGTAATATGTGATGATTTGTTACTTGGTTGTATCATTCTTTGTTGTGGTAGATATTTATTCCTTGGAAATCTTAATTTCTCATGTCTAAGTCTTAAGGAACAATTTACGGCTTTGTGGCCAAAGTTAGAACAGTAGAAACAATATCCATAGAAAAATTCTTTGTACCTGTAAAATGGTTGTCTTCTTTGAGAAAATCGATTTCTTCCATGCTGATGATTTCCTTGAGTAGGGAGTGTACTAATACCTTGTTCTACAGATTCAATTCTGGGACCTTTTTCTTTACTCCTCCTGGGTGGTTGATTATCTTCCTTTGTTTCTGCAGGCTTGTTGTCGTTATTGATGGTAGATTTGACAAACTTGATCACATCTCTATTGCTTGGATGACCACTAATTGATCCCTCTTCATAACGCAAACCTGTTTTCAACTTTGGATTCCTTTGCTGATTCATAATGGTGGATAATCCTTCCGAGGATTTGATTCTTGATAGATTCTGATGATACAAGGCTTGAAACTTCTCCAACTCTTTCCTTATTTTCACTACTTCTTCTTCCAGGGCTTTAGATCTTCCCTTCTTTTCTGATAACTGTTGTTTCAGAATGTCCTCTATTTTCTTTGCCTCTTCTAATTCCACTTTTAGCAGGGCAAAGTCTTCATCAGGATGTTCACTGTCTTTCTCGAACTGTATCAACAATTGTTTTTGCTTTCTGTTCTTAATTTTGAGTCTGTCAATCTCTTCCAGTGCACTGATCAGTTCTCTTTCCAAATCAACCACAACTTCTTCATCATTATCATCACTACCTGTGATTTGATTATCATAATCCTCTTTGGTCATAAGCATGAAGTCATTTACCTTAACTTCACAAGAAGAGTCACTATCGGTGTCTTTTGAGGAGTCATCATTGTTTACACAAACTTTTCTTTTTATCAAATCTTTTGGATTTGTACTTCTCTTCACCTTCAGAGTCCCGATCATGTTTCTTGTGTGGAAATTTATTTTCAAAATGACCTATCTTACCAAATTTGAAACATTGGAAGGGAAACTTACCTTGGTACTTGCTTGATCCTTTCTTTAGTCTTCTCATGAATTTTGCTTCAATTTCATCAGGTTCTGAATCTTCATTCTTATCTGCTTTAAATGATGCTTCTCTAGAGGTGGTTTTATCTGTAACTATCCTCATTTCATATGTAGTCAATGTTTCTAGAAGTTGATCAAAAGAAAAAGTATTTATATCATTAAGTTCTTCTATGGTTGAGACCTTTGGGTTGAACCTATCTGGCAAAGATCTCAAAATTTTCTGAACTAAAGAGGGTTCCTCAATTTTTTCACCAAGTGCTTTCATTACATTTACTAGTTCTTCAACTCTCAGAAAATACTTCCCAATGGTTTCATATTCTCTCATCTGTAGCTTTTCAAACTGTACTCTATAGGTTTGAAGTTTGGTATCTTTTACCTTCTCATTACCTTCATAACTGCTAATGCGTTTGTCCCACGTTTCTTTGGCAGTTTGAAGATGCATCACCTTTACAAAATCGGCTTATGCAAGTCCATTCAAGATACCATTCATTCCCTTAGAATTAAAGCTAAATTCTAACTTATCATCCTTGGAAGCTATCACAATAGGCTTTATGTATCCAGTCTCTACTACATCCCAAACATCAACACCTAAGGCCAT
>JZKD02S0122844.1:124795-145892 GCA_000966675.3 Picea glauca
GGGTACAGTCGAAAGTCGGGTAGACCACAATGAGCAGGGTATCGAGCCTGAAACCTGTCAACGGTATCGAGAGAAAATGGTCTGGAAGAAAACTGAGGACCTTGAACGGATTCAAGACTCACGAAGCCCTGTGGCAAATGTAAACGACGGAATCCCAAAACAAGCCCTCTATATGTGTTCTCCACTACGATTGGTCCAGCTTTGGAGGGGTTATCTCGGCTACCTTTCTGCACGCGACCTCATGTTTATCCCCTGTGTTAGAGGGGGGTCCCGGATAAATTTCATGAAACTGGACTTAGACACTCCCTATCTCAGACTCCAATGTTTGATTTTAAATGGCCTTGAAGAGTTTCCTCTCCAACCTAATCCAAGGCCCTAGTCCTGAACTAGTTTATGAACCCAACAAACATAAAAGTCTAGTAGATTTTAAATTTAGCATTACTTTTATGGATTTGTCTTACGTCAAAGGGTATGAGGGTGAAACTGATGATGTGTAAAAGATGAAAGTAAAAAATGAATAAAAAAGATGGAAACAAAACTTTTACTGAATGCAAAATTTCGACAACTTTTCAAAAAATATTTTTAATTTTTCTAATATTTTGGACAACAAACTCAAAGGAATTTCACTCGACTACGAGCTAATTATGATCTAAGTGAACTGCAAAAACTTATGAAGTAAAAGACTTTTCCCTGGCCTAATAATGCGGAAACACACTGTTCAACCAATCAAGAAAATGAAAATATTTTTATTTTATTTTAAATGCTAGTAAAGCAAGAAAGGAAAAATACTGACAAGCAAAAACCAAGAAAAACAATTCTGGCCTAATCGCAAATCGCAAAGAATCAGATCAAAAAATCACACAATAGAAATTGTAAAAACAATGACTCTCACACTTGTCTAAAAACCGTAATTTTTTTTATTTTTCTGACAACGTTTTAAATGAGAAAAAGCAAGCTAAGGGTAAAATTAATCCTAAGCTACTAATTGTTCAAACAGAGATTCAAACACCTGAGAGGAATAATTCTTATCAAGGTAAAGGATGACTGCCTTACCCTTAACAAAAAATATCCTGTACAAGCACGTGACTGTTTCTCAAACAACACGCGTGCGAATGCGCGCTGAACAGAGACAGAGGGCGTGTACACACGGGCTGACCTTGTACAGGTCACGTGTATATCTAAACTCTAAGAAAAAATGAAAACAGACAGACCAAACCATGAAGAGACCACTGATACTGATAACCAGGATCCCTTGAAGGCTTGAATACTCTTTCTAACAGAAAAACAAATAATGCAAGGAAAAAATAATAAGGCAAAAAAAATCTGAGATAGGACTGTTAGCAAACAAGACTCAGACAGAATTCCAGAAAACCCCCTGAGAATGTGTGATTCTGATAGGGAAGAGGATGACTGCCTTTGAGATTCTCTAAACTCTACACGCTACTACTACCTCTACAACTAGCATTCACATGTGGGTTGTAAGAGGATAGGGCGCGAGTACACATGTGCAGACCTTGTGCAAGCCGCAAGTACACATGTGAAAACCTTATGCAGGCCGTGTGTACCTCTGTGGGTCCTGAAAAACAAAGTCAAGAAAAAGTCAGGGAAAGCTGGTATGGAAAACCAGACTCCCTGCTAGCTCAGACTTTACAGAAACGAAAAGAAAAGACAAGCAAGAAAAACTAGTCCTTAAACGACCCAAAAACTAAATAAAATTCCAGGAACCCTAGAGAGTCTCTCCCCAGTATGGTCGCCAATTCTGTTGTTGGGGAAAAACACCCTACGGACTAGCAAATAGAGTTCATATTTTGCATGCAGATATGATCGAATAGAAATTACTTTCTACATTCATCCCTAGATTTAAATCCCCTTTTCTTAGTAAATGCATGGAAAGATCAACCTACCTCATTACCGGTGTTTGATGTCAATCCTCCGTTGTGCTTGATTACTTGTTCGCAATACTCCTTCCAAAGCTGACCTGCATTCAAGATGAGCAACAACTATGCATGCATACTACTTATATACTAGCGGTTTAGAAATCCAAACATATATTGATCAAACTATAAACAGTTCATGAATTGGGATGGGAAAAGCACTTTCTTTATTACTTTAAATGAGTCAACTTACAAAAGTTGAGACCGGCCATCGCTCCTTGAACCTGATCCTGGGCTCCTCTTCTTCTATCCTCCAACTACTTTGCTTTTAATTTCCTTTGGCATAAGGAAAGGCTAAAGGGTTGGGACAATGGGAATACGTAAATGGGTAGAGTTTCTTTGCTATATTTTTCCTCTTCCAAATGGGACTCCTACCCCTTCTTTTATAGGCTAGAAGGAGCTAGGTATTTGGACGAACCCTCGGCCATGCATGGCCGAGAGTTTCAGTTAAATCACCCATAGATTTTTGTTCCGTCGGAAAATTTCCTTTTTTCATGCTTTTGTCGTTCCACGTGGGTTGTTTTGGGTCAGCCATCGTGCACATGCATTCAGTAATGGATTAGGGCACGTTGGCCTTTATAAAAGAGGATTTTCAAAGAGTTGTTCAGTAGTGCTTTGGAAAAGAAGGGATATGTGGCCTGATGCCAGGTAAGCATGTGTGGTGCAATTTAGGGTTATAATAGTCATCCTGACTAGGCATGTCTATAGAAACAAGCCACCTGGGCTCCATCGAGAGTTCTTTTCTAGAGGAGTCAGAACATACTCAGAAACCGAGAAAGGTAGTGGAGGGAAGTTGGCTAGGTTCCAGGGACCATAAAAGGTAACATTAAATCTAGTCAGAACAAACTCAGTAACCGAGAAAGTTAGTGGAGAGAAGTTGTCTAGGTTCCAGGGTCCAAATATAGTAACATTTAAGCCACTACACAGGTGAAAGTGGAGGAAATAACGAAGGAGGTGAGAGGAAACCTTACTACAGTTCTACACAACCGTAAGTTGGGGGAAAACTTTGTAACTAGAATAAATCGGTTAAACAAAACCAAAAAGCTCCACTGACAAATAAATCGGTAAGGAAGGAAGAGGGATAACACTTTGAAAACCAGTCCTGGCGTTGGCCCTCTGCACAGAAATCCACCATACTTGGAAGTTTGAAATCCACCATGCCCTTTGTCCAACTATCAGATTAACTGAAGTTTGTAACTTAAAAAAAAATCTAGTAAACTTAGTTAGTTAGTTAGTAGTAAACTAACTAAACTTGTTTGTGAAGAAAACTCCACAATTAAATGCACTTTAGTTAAAAGAATCTTAGGATAAGTGTTAACAAATGAAAACAAAGAATACATAACATTTAAAAATAAAATTAGTATTTACTTTTCAGATGAAAATATTATATCTAATAATAATAAAAAAATGATTTTTAATGAAAAGTTCACAACTTAAAATTATTATAATTTGGTATCATATTTGAGTAAGCATCTGATTTGATTTTATTGAATGAATTTATAAATAATGAATTAATTTTCTTTACACATTATTTTTAAAAAATAATATTTTTTTTCTATTAATTTAAAAAACAATGGTATGAAACATTGAGAAAAAGAATAAACCATCAGTCTACAAAGGAAAATGATATTTATGTTTAGCATCCGAATAAAGTGTTTAATGAAATTTGGGGAAGAATAAATGGACTTCACCAACCGAATTTTGCTTTAACGTAAAATAGTACATAGTTTAGGTAAATATTCTCAGAGTCATTATTATATTTCAGTGCCCTTTAAAAAAATTGACAGAACCTCATGTCTGAAAAATAGCAGGGATTGGAAAAAATTGCACTGTAGAGTAACGCTGCTTTCTGTAGGGATTGGAATACTTTGGCGAAAACATAAGATTTTGTAAGGCTCCATGATATAGAAGCCATTTGTAAAGAATCCTCCCATCATTGCAATATAGACTTTAGGGCTGATGTCATCTGTAAAGAATCCTCCCATGATCCATCCCTGCGTTACAGATTTTAGGGCTTCACTTTTTTGGAATGACAAAATCTTTAATTGAACCAGCCTCCAAAACGAATGTGTCCACTGAACCATGGTCATATTTCTTTCAAGGGAGAAGTTAAGAATGTAGCATTGATTCCGATCAGAATTACCTTGGAATCCCAATGGAAATGGGACCACATTGATACTAACGTGGAATGATTGGCATCCAAACCTCTTAACTAGGGTCTAGTCAAATTCTAAGAAAAAGAAGATGGGGCCATTTTGGAGGACAAATACTTTTCTTGCACTCACCTAAAGTTAAGTCAAGTTGCTTACCACTTGTTGAGTATGAATGGACGAGAACCAGAAAATAAATTATGGGGCCATTAGAAATAGTGAAATTATGATAATAGAAAAATCCAGTAAAATATTTTTATGACTGTTTGTTGTTTTCAATTGAGGACGAATCATTATCTACATGAATTGAAATTAGAAAATAAATTTATTTAAAAAAAGGAATCCTAACAGTCTAAGTGCTAAGCCTATCCTTGACCCGATTTGAGTGAACACGAATTTTAATCTTGTTGTGAGAGGATGAATCTTAATTTTCACCATTTGAAACCATAATGTTTATCACCAAAAATATTTACTATTATCAAGAATATTAACTATTTCATTTAATTTTTATTTTTATAAATTATTGTAACTTATAAATTTTTTATTTTTATAAATTATTGTAACTTATAAATTTTGGAAACAAATTTCTGAGTTGTCTTCAACAATATCATTATTATTTTCAATTATCCCTTAAATTGCAAATCTCTTCACATCATTTGCTAAATATTATTTTGTAACCAAATAGCCCTCAATAACCAAAACCTTATTCATCCTCAATAACCAAAACCTTATTCATCCATTATTATTATTTTCAATTACTCCTTCAATAATAACTCTTTTCACATCATTTGGGTAAACATCTTTAGATGACCATATGACCCCCAATAATCAAAACCTCACTAGCGAGAATGTTATACGCGACACTAAGAAGAAAGTTATATAAGACATTAAGAAGTATGAGTTACCTTTAATTATATGAGATGTAAAAAAATTAAAATCCGTAGCTATGCTTTTAAACTGAAGTGTTTAAACTATAGTGTTCAAATTGAAAGGCTAAATTCAAATTAAATTTTCTATATCTCATTAGCATAATTACTTTGTACTTTAAGTCAATTGAGTGTAGCTTGGATGGTTGTGAGGAATGATTGTTATCCTCCCCACCCGGGTTCAATTCTCATAATGACATGAATAAAGCTCATAATGAGTATGTTGTAATGGCTTCGAGCCTATATGTATTGGAAAGTTTCCTTTGATTCTTAATTGAATAGCAGGGCAATTGCTATTTCCAGGGGAAGATATTCCTTCCTGTGAAAAAAAAAAATACTTTGTACTTTAAGGGTTCCTCTAGTTTAATTTAGAGTTTGCTCCCATCAACATTGTATTGACATAGATCACCATGTTTCTCAAAAGCACCGTATTTACCAGATCTGCACCTTAAAGCTTGAGATTGAGGACTGTTTTTATATCCAAATGCCAACCATATTATGAAATTAAAGGATATTTCTTTTTCTTTTTCACAAATTCACTTGGTTCTCTCAAGTCACTTGTGGCTTATGAGGACCAGATATGCTTAGCCATCTTCCTTCGAGAGATGTTTAGCCTTCATCGACAACTAACAAGAGGCCAATTTCCCCAACTAACATGCATCAAGTTGATTACCTCTTATTTCCAACACTCTAACACTAGCAGGAAGAGGGCCCATGGAAAAATTCCAAGCTCACATGATAAACCTACGAAAAATTGTAGACCTAATGACTTCCATGGTCTCACACCATCACACATTTCTTTGCAGCCATGAATGTTAAAATCATTTTTCTAGAGAAAAATGTTTGGGCGAAGGAACCTCTTTCTTCTTGATTTTCTTTATTGTTCTTGTTGGACACACGAGATTAAAGATAAGCGTGTAGTGCATTTTATTCATCAATATGATACATGAATAAATACATAGTCTTGACCTTTGGATTCATATTCCAAGGTCTCTTGGACTCCTGACGATCGTTACACTGTCATTTGACTTTTCACATTCCTATACAAGTGACTAATACCATAACCCTAAGTGGATTAGGTTTCCAACATCCCCCCCTTAATCTAAAGGGGTGTATATGAGTCCAAGAAGAGAATCGAAGTATGGAAGTGCTGTCTAGTAGAAGATGAAGGTCTTCTACTAAGTGGTGGTCTAAGTAAAACCACAAACCAATCATGTTCACTTGCCATGCTTCCTTGTTACTTCTCGATTGCTGGGACTTCAAAACCTAAATCCCAACTGTCAATCATTGATGTTGTCCCCCCTTGTCAGGGACAAGGTGAGAAGACAAAAATCCTTTCACTACAATATGCATCAATACTCGAGAATGGATTCGTTGGTATGAATGACATATCTCTTGACTATTGATGATCATCACCAAGAAGTGATCCACCCATAGTGGTTCTTTACTCTTGCAGATGTCTTGTTGTTAAATCATTTGTCTAAATGATGATTATGATTTTTGTAATGCTTACAAGGATGAAGATCAAAGCACTTCTCTTTCATGTGGCCAACTCACTGACAATGTTGACATTTCTGAATCTTCTCTTGAACTGGAGTAGGTGAATGCGAACCATCTTGTAGCAATCCAACACTTTGAAACTGGATCAGTTTGGTGTAATCCAAATTGTGAAAGGTGACATCCTTTTCATATTCGATATCGGTTTTGTGCTTATTATTTATGATTTTCTCCCAAGGTCTGATGACTGGCTTGGAAAGAGAAAGTTGATCTTCATTTGTGAATCTGAAGCTAGCTCACTGATTTGTTTTTGTGTTTGTTGTTGATATGAATCAACACCATCATCATCATTGCCGCTATATGGATGAGAAAAAGCATACTCATGGTCCCCATTCAAAAAGAGGAGGTTATTTTATGTTTCTTTGGTCTTTTTAGTAACAGTTTGTTCAAGCAATAATGCACTTTGTTGGATAAACATAAGTGTGCCACTCATTCCCTTCTCACGCGTTCTTTAAATTCATTTTCATCCAAAGGTGACCCCAGATGGATTTTCACGTGTCTTAGAATGCCCTAGTGTTGGGGCTCTCTCTGTCGGTTAATGGAGCTCATGAGGGCATTTTCTCACTTCTAAAACAACAACTCGGATTGTGAATGCCTATGACAAGAAGACCAATCGAGCCATTGTCTTCTTCCCTGCTATTGATGAGAAATCCATTACGTTGGTTGTTTTATCCAACATTATTCTACTACGTGACTCTGGCAATTCACTGCGTTTGTATTGATTAAGAAGGTGTGACGATATCGAATTTGGGACCACGAAGACAACGAGATGACTGACCCTTGATTAGGTTTTAGCTCCTTGACATTCATACCTCAAGATGTTGTACCATATCTCTTAACCGAATGAAGAATGGCGACCATACTTTCTTTGATGTATTCAAAATCTTAGTGTGACTTCTTCTTTGTTGGAGCTCGTAGAAAAACCACTTTGGCATATGACTCAACACCTAAACTCTCCTCCATTCTCCAAATCCTACTGAATATATCAACGCTACCATTTTCCCATCTGACCAATTGTTTTGGGAATGGCAGAATGCTTTGTGATGTTTAAACAATGGTTTTGCTCTGGGATTTGTGAAAAGTGAATCAGTTACAATCTTTGTGCACACACACCTATGCTTTCTTCTTGTGAAGTGGCATTCAATGTAGACAAATTGATACCCCTTCACCCTATAATTTTCTTTCCTAATTTGTGAAATAACCATCAATTTTTTATTTTAGAAGTTGGTCATGGATAACGAGAGAGAGATTCCTAGTCAAGGATGAGGTCATAGAATGTGCTCTCATAGTGTCAAGAGTTTCCATGAGATCAATCCTTCCAAGGTTAATCTCAATGTGCACTCCAAGAAGGATTTAGGGTTAGAAAGTGGGTTGTACAGTTTGGAGTGATGGTTCTTGATGAGTCATATGCAATAGAGATTCTAGAGACAAACTAGTGCCATCTTCTACCTTTAAACACGAGTTACTTCAAGAGAAGCTTTCAAGAGCCTTTTGAAATTTGCAGACTTATCCAGAAGAGAAGATTTCTCCTCTTCCTCCTCTAGTTTTCAAGGAGGATTTCAAGTCCATTCTAGTCATCTATTCATTGTGAATGAGTTAGACCCAAAGACAATGACCATTGAGGGTGGAAACAGTGAATTTTTTGGACAATTCACCATGGCGTTGACGCTAGTAGCTTCCAACAACAAATTTGGGTGGAGTTGCAAGAAACCCTGTGAGGTTTGATATATAGCTCGAGTTGAGGAACTGTTAGAGTTATCGAACACTCTAATCATCTCTTATGTGGACAATACATTCATCATTAACAAAAGCACTCTACAGTCTGTTGTAATTTTCTTGCAAGTTTCACAAGCCAAAGCAACACTACTGCAAACTCAGACTCGACTTATTCCTGATGTACTGGAGTGAAAGAATCTTTGACAACATTCTGAACTAGTCCTTGTTTAGAACAACCATCTTTTTGAAAAAGATGATGATGTTGATTCAGATCAACAGTCGGTGCAACAACAACTCAATGAGATAGCTACAGATTCAAGTACATAAAACATATATGACCTTTGCCTTCTAGTCTGCGTGCCAATTTGTCATGGGCGCACATAATTTGACCTCTGGCCCTCTGAACGATTCTCTTCTTTAGCTTTTGTTACAGTCATTACTGCTACCAATCTACATTTCAATATTTCATGCCTCCTCACCACGCCTCTCTCTTCTCATACTTGGCTATCTCTACACATCGTTGGTCTCTATCGCTGGTCAAAATTCTCTTATCATTGGTTGGTATCTATCGCTCCATTTCCATCTATTTTTGTAATGATGTTTTTGTGGAGGTTCCATTCTTTTCCTTATAAAAATTCCTTTTAGAGCATAGAAATCATAAACCCTAATACATGCAAACACTACGCTAATCTAGAGTAACTCTCCAATGCCTTCATTTCCTCATCCAAAACCTTGATTTCCATGTGACACATCTCTCCAATCTCTGCAATCTCCAGTCTTCTATTCATTCTCTTCTGAGAGCATCTATTGCACGTATGCAATCTCTCTAAATTGTCAATGCTCATTGTTCTAATACCAATGTTACACACGCGATATTAAAAATAAGTGTGTAGTGCATTTGATTCATCAATATGATACATGTATAAATATATAGTCTTGACCTTTTGGATTCATATTCCAAGGTCTCTTGGAATCCCAACGATCGTAACATTGTCACTTGACCTTTCACATTCCTACGCAAGTGACTAATACCATAACCCTAAGCAGATTAGGTTTCCAACTGTTCTCCATCTTGTTGTGATGGTGCTTCCCATTTATTTTCTTCTTTTACCTTCTTTTAGTTTTTTTTTTCTCTTGAGATGTGCTTTTGTCTTCTCCTTGTTGTCTTTACATGTATTCTTTCCAATGCCATGGGAAAACTTTGACATTTAGTGGACATTAATATCTAAATTAAAGTAAATAAGGTTGGAATAAATACTAGGGGCCATTAGATTAGGTACCACCAACACAATGCAATAAAAAAGATGAAAAGGTTGCAATGTTCAACACTAGTGCAGATGTGGTAAGTTTTATTTACTAAATTATTGACTTTATTTTTGAAGATTCACATTATGGTAGACATCTCTAAAGAATCCTCCCAATACAATAAATTCAATATGGTTAGTGTGAGGTTTTGCAATACATATTTTATCACTTGACATTGACATTTATGGTATGACAAAATACTTTGTAGAATCGAGCTACAAAACAACCCTTTCTAGCAAATCATTACCTTACTATTAATTTGTAAACTTCCAATGGATAGGGATAGTGAACCTACAAAGAGGCTTGTTCTAGGAAGTCATTATACTTGATAATCTAGAATGGTAAGGGGTAAGCACCATGTAGCGTCTACACATATGTTAATGATGTCAATGTATGTGTAGATATACATAGTTGGATATCTGAACTCTTGGAGCCATCAGTTCTATAAAGAATGACATGATGGTTCGACATAATGCCCACTTATTTCTATCGTAATTGCATTGGAAAGTGGTATTGTTGATTCATAGATGCATAGGTAGATATTAATATGTAGTTCAAGTTCGTAGACTATTACACAAACCATCCTATCAAAATTTCTCCCCTGATGATGATAGTGGGTAGTCTTGTAGGGGATGAAATTTGTTTAGATGTTATCCATAGATGTACCATTATCAAGTTGTGAATAGAATTTTTGGTTGAAGAGTTACTAGACAGAGTTTAAAACTAACCTCTAGGAAGCTCCTTGCAAAAATTGATCATCATACTTCTGTTAACTTTGGAAAGGTGGTTGTATTGTAGTGATTTGCACAACACTTTCTACCTAGTTCGTAGAAAAAAAATATTGATGTATACTAGTGAAACACATCTAATGAAGCAAAAAAATGCACATTAATGGCCCAATGAAAACAATTTTTTTTTTATGAACAACCTAGATCTAATTTGGAGGGAAAAAGTAGGGATTTTTTAATCATGTACTGTTGGCCCTTGACCAAGTTTTGAGGATTATTGGTCATGATTGACCATTTCTGGGACTTCAACAGGCTATCGAAGGAGGAGCGTAAGACGAAGTGGAGATCGCGGGATCTCGGCCCCTCTTTAGGGATTTTTGGGTTTTGGGATTGTGTAACAGGTATGGGATGTCGGCCCATGGGTTTACCCATGCTTAGGCCCACTTTTGTAATGTATATATAGATGTCTAGGTGATGTAAGAATATAGAGAGATATGTGCAAGGCATCTATGTGATGGAATGCTAAGCGCTAGATGTTGGATCTATGTGATTAATAGTTGTAAGTGCTTTATGCATACTATGTAAGACTTGCAGAGCTAAGTGCAAGTAATTGTAAGAAGGCTTGGTGTTGTACCCTAGCTCGAGAAGAAGGAGGATTTGGTGGGGTGCGCACAGATATCCTGTCTTCTGCGGAGTAGAATTTTGATGCTATGTGCCTGTAAGAAGCTTGACCGAAGATAATAGAGAAGAGAAGAGTTGGTGGACGTAGCCCCAGGGTGGGGGTGAACCACATATATGCTGTGTTGCTATGCTTTGTGCAATGTATTGATGTTTTTATGTGTTACATTCTAAGTGCTTTGATATAGATAGATCTATTCATGCTTTGTGCTTAATGATGTATATGGATGCTAGATCTGACCTATGTGAATGTGCTTAGTGATTAAACCTCTTAGATCTAATATATATCTTTGCGCTAAGTACTTAGATACATTAGATCTGGATAAAGGCTGTGATGCTCTATTTTATCTGCAGAGTGGATATTGGTTGAATATTGAGGAATTGTCGGTGCTAAGTGCTCTGTTAAGTATCACAAGCATAGATATGTGTCCCAGCTAAGGTTGTAGACACTGGAGTCCTGCAACCACCCCTGCCTCTACCTTGAGTGAGACTTCATTTCAATTTGTAGGTGTTGCCAAAAGGGCCAGTAGTTAGGGTTTTGTTGGTGCACTGTTGTAGTGTTGAACCCAAGGTCTGCCCTTGTGCTAACAAATGGTTCCGTTGCTGGGACAGAAACTATAATTTATAGGAACTGAGGAAGAAGAAGCTTTGTGCAAAGATTCAACCTAAAACTGTGAAAGCTCTGTGCGTAGATCTGTTTCCCTAGTGTGCAACATTCTACTTGATCTGTGAAAGCTCTGTGCCAAGAAGAAAAGAGGTAAGATCTGCAAGTTCTATGCTCTGGTAAAGGTAAGAATAGTGAAAAGTTCTAGATCTGAATGCTTTGTGCATTGTAGAAGTAAGATAAGTGGAAAATTTTGTTTCACCAGTATGGAGCTAGGTATGTTTGATAGATTCTGTCCTAGCTTGAAAACTAGGGCACTAATATATGAAAGAAGGCTTGATATAAGTAGATCTGATAAGAATAATGAAAGATATGTTAAGCCTATGCATAGAAAGAATGTATGGACTAACAAATGGATGTAGGATCCTAGAAAGAAGTTTTTGCAGGTCAGTTACTATGATCCTAGCGCGTAGTACAGGAAGGACTGGGGATAATTTAAAAGAAAGAGAGGATTAACTCTCTGTTACAGTTGCAGAAGACTGGTACATCTCGCTAAGGAATTCCCTGTCAGAGGATCTAGTTGTCTTTGTTGTAAAGCTATAGACCATGAAGTATTGGATTTCCCTAAAATGATTGCTAAGATTGAAAGGATGAATATGGAAAAAGAAAACCCTAAGACAAAACCAACAACTAAGATTATGGCAGAATCCCAAAAAGAATCTGAGAAAGTGTTGCTACATATGAAAGAAACCCTGAATGACCACCGACATGTTAACTTATCAGAGATCTTCAAAGAAAAAGCATGCATAGAAGCAAGAATATGAGACTTTGACATTGACTGTGTTCTGGATGAGGAAACCCAGGTGAATATTATGATAGAAAGAACTTGGGAAGCTTTGGGAAAGCCTTCTATGATCCTTTCATTAGGAGGCATAAGACTATTTAGAGGAAAGTTGATAAACCTATGTGGAAAGCTAGCCCAGATATCTATGAATGCCAATGGAACTTCGATAGAGGAAGAATTTGAAGTTGTTAAATTTATTGAGAACAACGCTCCATTTTCTATTTTACTAGGAAAACCTTGGATTGAAGGAGATCAGGCCAGAAGGAAGGAAGAAGAAGTCTTAGAGCAAAAGAAGAAAGAATTAAAAGATTTCATGACTAAGAGGATTGCACACTTGATCGAAGAACAAGAGAACCAAACAAATCTATTTAAAGCCAGATACTGGGATATCGAAGTTTCAAGAACACTAGAGGAGCCACAGAAGACCGAAGTACATGTTCCAGATAAAGAAGAAGTATTATCCTTGAATCTTAGGGTAGAATCTCAACAACGCGAAGTAACTATGCCAAAAGAAAATAAGAATCAGAATGGAAAAAGGAATACTGAGACGAAGCTCAGTGGAAAGAATGCTAGAAAGTTAAGTAATAAGAGAGCTAAGATCGAAAAGTCATAGAAGGTTCCAGAGGGAACTTCGAAGAAGGGAAACTTGCAAAATTGGAACTTCGTCGGGATATCAGAACAACGTCACATGGTACTTCGCCATGGCGAAGCAATATAGCCATTGGGAATAGTATAACCGTTAGACCTACCCCCCCAAATGGATAGAAAGACATTTATGGTTCACCACCAAACTGTTAGACCGTGACATAATGGACCGAACAGAGTTAATGAAGGATTCTCACCCATTGCAAGAGACCCGTTGACGAGTTACCTATTTATCCCATCGCCCGATGCACTGAAAAAACTTTTTCTAATCGAGATTATCAGAGCCCATAGACTAGTTGATTTTTCACAGTGCTTATCGCGTTATTTCCATCTATCCCATTGCATTGAGAGATTACTCCTTGAACCCGAGATTGTCAAACCCGAGCGTGTATGTTGAAAGATCTTAGCGCTGCAGAGAAAATTGTCGAAGAAGTTCTCATCGACCTCATGAATGAGAGAGTAATGTCGATGTCTGCAGGTGTACAAACTTCATCGACAAGAACAGTGCAAGTGTCTTCGTCGACTGCTCGCGCAGTAGTACCATCCCGGTCATCAGCGAAAAAGAGAACCAAGCACAGAGACGACCTAGCCAATGCAAAGATGATCCCGACCATATTGCCCAAATACATCCTGCATCTAGCCAACGCGGTGAACCGTGATAGCGTACCAAGATATTTCAAGTACACTTTGGTTATGATGTACCTCTTGAAGGGGATACGCATAGTTCGAACAAATCAGGACAAGATCATAGCATTGAAGTTCAACGACTTCAACCTCAGAGATCGAAAGGTCTATAAAATGATCACCCCATACAAATACCTGACCAAGATGAAGGGAAAGAATTCTAAGATAATCCCCCAGTCGTGGACATTTAACCTCGCGCAATCCACCCTGTTGAATGTCATGAAGATCCCACACTTCAGAAGACACCAGGAAGTCAATGCCTGTGTCAAGCTGCTACTTTCATGCTACCATGGTGGCTACTTATGGCTAGACCATCGAATTATAGTTGATCCGACCTTGATCCATCGGATCACAGAGTTGAGTATGAAAGGCCATGACCCACAGGATTTCTATCCAGAAAAAGCCTCAGATCACGCGTTAGCTTAGAAGATCAAGGATACCTATGGTGATGTTGAGAAGGGGACGCGAGGCTACAAGGTAGCTTCCATTCAAAGTGGCATAGTGCACCTAGCATGTCAATTGATAGTGGGAAAGTTGATAAGGAAGAACCGACCTATGCAGGTCACTAACTTTGTTGTTGACCTCACAGGAAAGTGTGCAGAAGGCCTACAGATGAACAGGGCGAAGTGCCTAGTTAATCAGTTGAAACTAGACTGCAGAGAAGCACAGGACCAGGGTTATAAGTTTCATTTTAGTTGGCTCCTAATCCTCATCACCTTTGTTTCCTGGGAGATGTCGGAAGGTGCGATCCTCCCAGATATTGAACCATTTGAACCACTTGCTGCGAAGTTCGCTACACTTTGGTACTCAAGTGATATGAACAAATAGTGGTAGTCAAATGTTGTTTTTAATACATACTACCTTCAAATGAAGAGATCCATCGAGGTTGAACCTCGCATGACTCCAAACACCTTACGGAGATTCTGACCCTTGATGAACTTTAGTGTAGATCTACACTTCATCTACATTACAGCGCAAGCCAATGAACATAAGCAACAGCTCTAGTCATATTATAAACTTACAGAAGAATACCTCGAGGAGATCACTAAGGAATGGTCAGTAGACCTCCTTATCCCTGCCAACCCTGCAGATATATCTGACATCGATAGCCCAGAAGACACTCATAAAGAACAAGACAAACCTTGAACAAACAAGACTAAAGAGGTCCAAGATTTAAGTAGCGCTTCAGGAAAGACTGCCTCAGTATCACCTGACCGAGGGGGTGATGACGAAGTAGAAGAGGTAAAAGACAAAGAAACTGAATAGAATCCAGGTGAAGTAACACTACCCAAAGAAAAAGTCGATCCCCTAAAGAAGAGGAAGGTTTCACCTCCAAAACCTTCTTCCCAGAAGAAATCAAAAGCCATCATGACCAAGATGTAGACTACACTCACTCCTGATGATTTTGATTTCATCATAGCAGCTCTGAATGATGCTTCACTAGAAATAACAGAGAAACAAGAAGCTAAGAAGGAGGAGGTGTACAACATAATTGAGGTCAAGCTCTAAGGGGTACAACAGGCCCTTCAGTCCAGTCGCACAGTCTCTACCATGCCCTTACCATCAGGAGAACTAGAATTAGGAGATGAGCCAACCCAACTCCACCGACTAGTTGATACAGTCAAAGCTCACCTTCGACAAGCACAAGAAGAAACTGAACAGACCACCCAGGCCTTGAAGCAAGTGCAAGGCGTACTCATAGAACAAAGCAACTACTACAGAATAGGGAAAGGTTTCTCTCCAAGAGAAGTTCGATGAAGAAAAATCCCAGACGCAACAAGGAAAGGAATAGTTGCTCGCAGAACAACTCGAAGTAAAAGAAGCGGTCAACAGAGCACTTCACTATGTGATAGTTTTAGAAATAAAAGTAGAAGATTGAGTCACATAGAAAATAGAACATCTCGCAGAAGCTATCAAATAGCTACAACAACACATAGCAGATTTAGAACTCCGCACATTGCCCGAGATTCCACAGGAAGTAAGGGATCAAAGAGAAGCAACCACCCGGAGCATCGTTGAAAGGATAAAGGCCCTTGCCATGGAATGCAAACAACTAAGTAATTGCAGCTCCTAGACATATGATAAACTCACTGAGGATCCATAATTGACGGCACTGGAGTCGCAGATCCAGGAAGTGAAGAAGCACATAGAGACTATACAGGTGTAGTTGAAGCCCTTGTCAGTTGTGGAAATAATGAAACAATCCCAGGAACAATGCACCGCCCAGCAGCAGAACCACACTATCCAGAGCAGAGTTATGGCAGTAACTCAGAGGTTCCAACCTGTACAATATAAGGCTTACCAATTTTTCACAGATGTAGAAGGCCAAGGAGCAGAATTGGAGCAGGTTGTCACTGCAGCCGAAAAAACCCTAGAGGGAACTATCAATGATGCGGTCATCCAAGAGTTCACTGAACAAGAGGTCATGGCACAACAACAAGTTTAGGTAGCTCGAGCCAAGCTCGAGTCTTTTGAAGTAGAACCACCCAGACCAGAGTGACTCGGGATGAGTCACGGGTGAGTGTTGGGGGCATGTTGGCCCTTGACCAAGTTTTGAGGATTCTTAGTCATGATTGACCATTTTTGGGACTTCGACAGGCTGTCGAAGGAAGAGCGCAAGACGAAGTGGAGATCGCGGGATATCGCCCCTCTTTAGGGATTTTTGGTTTTTGGGATTATGTAACGGGTATGGGATGTCGGCCCATGGGTTTACCCATGCTTAGGCCTACTTTTGTAATGTATATATAGACGTCTAGCCGATGTAAAGATATAGAGAGATATGTGCGAGGAATTTATGTGATGGAATGTTAAGTGCTAGATGTTGGATCTATGTGATTAACAATTGTAAGTGCTTTGTGCATACTGTGTAAGACTTGCAGAGCTAAGTGCATGTAATTGTAAGAAGGATTGGTGTTGCACCCTAGCTCGAGAAGAAGGAGGATTTGGCGGGGTTCACGCAGATCTCCTGTCTTCTGCAGAGTAGGATTTTGATGCTATGTGCCTATAAAAAGATTGACCGAAGATAATAGAGAAGAGAAGAGTTGGTGGACGTAGCCTCAAGGTGGGGGTGAATCACGTATATGTTGTGTTGCTATGATTTGTGCAATGTATTGATGTGTTTATGTGTTACTTTCTAAGTGCTTTGATATAGATAGAGAGATATGTTCATGATTTGTTCTTAATGATGTATATGGATACTAGATCTGACCTATGTGAATGTGCTTACTACTTAAACCTCTTAAATATAATCTATATCTTTACGCTAAGTGCCTAGATACATTAGATCTGGATAAAGGCTGCAATGCTCTGTTTTATCTGCGGAGTGGATATTGATTGAATATTGATGAATTTTCGGTGCTAAGTGTTCTGATAAGTATCACAATAAAAAAGTTGTGTCCCAGCTAAGGTTGCAAACACTAGAGTCCTGCAACCACCCCTACCTCTACCTCGGGTGAGACTTCATCTACTTCGCAGGTGTTGCCGAAAGGGCTGGTTGTCAGGGTTTTGTTGGTGCATTGTTGTAGCATTGAACCCTGGGTCTACCCCTGTGCCAACATGTACATACATAAAAATAGACATCGAAAGAATAATACTTCCGACTTATGAAATCGAAGGAATTTTTAGGGGGGGTGGCATCGGTTGAGAAAATTTTCATCAATACTAGTGGATATTTACCAATGGTTTGAAGAAGTGTTGGCATAGGGGCAAACCTGAGGTTCACTCGAAGAGCACACCAACAAGCCCAAGCTACTGGCCCTTTCAGCAGCACCTGGGAAGCAAATGCAGTCTCACCTAAAGCAACTATGAGGGGGTTCCAGGACAGAGATGTCTACAACCAGGGGAATATCAAGTGGATCTCTTGGTATAACAACTCAATATGCATCCAACACTTATCAAGCTAGATATATCCTATGCAGTTATAGATCTAATCTAACACAACAATGTAAATAACAATATAACAGTAACAGATATCAAAACATCAATCACGCATCCACAACACAAGGTATACGTGGTTCACCCTCTCTCTAGGGCTACATCAACAAAATTGTGCTTATGATTTATTAAAGAAAGCATACAGTTCTTGTTTGCGCTCTTAGCTAGTAGATCTTCTTTCTTCTCTCTCTTTCTCTCCCCTTCCTGTACACCCAGGTGCAAGTCTTGACCTTCACACACAGCTGAAGATCTTACAATACAAAACCTCTCTTTCTCAACAGAGCTATAACATGAACGATATCAACAACAATAACAACAACATTAACATTAACACCAAACTAGGTCCTCTTGACCTTTATTTATACATCATAATCACTCACCGACAGCCTTAGGCTGAAACCTAAGTGTCAAAACTCTAAGATACGAAAACCCTAGGTGACTAAAACCCTAGGTCAACTTGGCCCTCTTTTTCTGGGCTTTGTCAGCTTGTCTTTCCTTCCTTCTCACGCAGTAGTCCAAAGCATCCAATGGTGGATTTTCCCACTTCCTGAGTCATCCTCGATCCATATTCCTTGTTGATCTGTCATTATCTATCTCTTCTTCCCCCGGCTTGCTTTTCTGTACTTCACTCCATCTTTTCATCTCTTTTGCTTACTTTGACCCAATGACAGTCACTGTGTATCCTGCGAAGCTCGCTTTTTACGTTTGCTTCCTTGTTCTTTGCTTCCTTCCATAACCAAGGGCCAACAGGCCCCCAAAACTCATTTTTGACTCGTCCCGAGGCACTTCAGATCTGGCTCCTCTGTTTTGCTTCAACATGGACTGTGTAGTGTAGTCCTTGTTTTCTGCTTTATGCCTCTACTCCCTCCTTATGCAGACTGTCTTTTCTATGTCTGGTACCTAGTTTCAACTGAACTTGGTACCTAGACCCTTTTCCTCATGTCTTTACTTAGAGCTGTGAGGCAACTGGTTGTCATAATACAACTTCAGCCAACTCCCATTCACCAATTCTTCTTTCCATTCTCCATTCAACGTCTTCAGCTGCGCAACTCTTCCTTTTGTGACATATGCGATCTCATATGGTCCAAGCCAATGCATTATGAACTTCCCAAGGTGTTTTATGAACTTACTATCATACATCAGCACTAATTCACCTTACTTGAATGCCTTCTTCTTGATGTGCCTGTCATGATAGGCCTTCTCTCTCTCCTTCTGAACTTGCTGATGGAATCCTGTAATGAATTTTTCTTCTTCCAATTCAACCAATTGTGCAAGCCTCTCATGAACAACGCTAGTGTCATCCATGTATGTGAACGCAACAATCCTTAAGCTTGGTACCAGATATTCCATCGGTACAACAACTTCAAGACCATAAACCAATTTGAACGGGGTCTGCATTGTTAATTTCTTGCAAGTGGTTCTGTAGGCCCATAGTACTGCAGGTACTCTTAGATCCCAGTCATCCCTGTTCACACTGCAAATCTTCGTCAATGCTATCTCTAAGATTTTGTTGAATGCTTTGACTATCCCATTTTCTTGTGGATGATAAGGTTTACTCCTCTAATGGTGGACTACAAATTCTTCATTCAGGGCTTCAACTGTCTTATTGATGAAGTGTGTGCCTTGATCGCTCATCAGGATCTTGAAGCATCCAAATCTGGTTATTATGTCATTAAATATAAAACATGCATCTATAGTTGCACTACAATCCTTGACTGCTCTGGATTTGGTCCATCTGGTTAAGTATTCGGTTACAGTAATAATGTACCTTGCTCCTGTGCACTTTCCTGGTGGGTTTATAGGTCCCACGAAGTCAATGGCCCACTTTTCAAATGCTTGTAGGGTCATCTATGATGCTAATGAAATTTCATCTCTTTGGGAGGGTTTTCCAACTCTCTGGCATACATCACATGCTCTAGTATATTCTTTAGCATCTCTATGTAAGGTAAGCCACCATAAGCCAGCTCGCAAAACCTTCTGTGCAGTTGATTTTCCTGTGTAATGTCCTCCTGCAATGCCCTCATGAGTTTCTGCGAGGATCAGTGGTCTCTCTGTCTCCATAGCACACCTTCTTAGTATCTCATCAGTCCCCATTTTGTATAGGTGACCAGTGATTAGGGAAACGTCTGCAGTGCACACTACTAGTTGTTTCTTCTGAGGGATTGTATACTCACTTGGAGCCATTCCTGTTAACAGGAACTGGACTATGTCTGCAAAGTGGTCATTAATCTTTCTAATGGCGAGCAACTATGCATCCGTCAGTGTGTCTTCCAAACTGGTGGGTTCTTCGCCATGCTCCAACCTCGACAAGTGGTTAGGGCCCTTGTTCATTATTTCTGGCTTAACTATGATTTCAAAGTCATATTCTTGAAACAACCGAAGCCATATGTAGATTCTCTCCCCCAACAATGGTTTGTTGACTAGGTACTTCAGTGCGGAGTGATCAGTAAACATTTTAAAGTGTCCTCCCAACAAGTAGTGGTGTAATTTTTGCAGTGCATACACCATGGCTAACCCTTCTCTCTCGGTAGTGGTGTAGTTAATCTCAGCTCTAGATAGCTTCTTGCTAGCAAATGCTAATGGATGATCAATGTCCCCTTATCCAAGTTGTGCCAGTACTTCTCCTAATGCAATAGAAGACGCATCGACATGCACATGAAACTCCTTGTTCCAATCTGGGAAAACCAAAATGGGCGCAATGACCATATTTTGTTTCAGTGTGTCGAGGCTCTACTGGCATTCAGCTGTCTAGCCAAAATGACAGTCCTTGTTCAACAACTTCTCCATCGATGCTGGAATTTGGGCATATCCTTTGATAAATTTCCTGTAATATCCAATATGGCCTAGCGTAGTGTGCAGTTGTTTGACTGAGGTAGGTGGTGGAAAATCAACTATAATTGCAATCTTTTATGGATCAACCAACAATCCTTTCTTGCATACAATATAGCCTAATAGTACCCCAAATGGTGAGAAGAAGATGCACTTCTTCAGATTTAAAGCAATTTGACACTGCCTGCATTTATCCAACATTAGCCTTATACATTCAATATGGTTTTTTAACAAACTAAACACAATCCAGTTAGCAAAATATGCTTCTAAAAAATTATGCAGAAATTCTTTGAACGCTTCGACCACCATCCTGGAAAAGATGGCTGGTGCCTTCTTCAGTCTAATTGGCATTACTGTATATTGGTAGGATCCCCATTCGGTGGAAAACAAGGTCTTGTGACGGTCCTCTATTAAGCCCTAATATTGGCTCATTACCCCTTAATTGGGGTATATTATATTAGTAATGTTATTTTATTTATGTCAACTTTAGGCCATTAGTTGTAATTATACCTCCTAGTCTCTTATATATACCAAGGAGACATTTTCATTTTGAATCATCTTGTA
>JZKD02S0122844.1:149474-171991 GCA_000966675.3 Picea glauca
TAAAAGGAGGTTGCCCCCTCAAAGAGGCTTATTATTTGAAATTATCTCTTTTTCAAGGCGTTGAGTACTTTTTCTAAGGTTTTTCTATGCTATATTGATATTTGGTTCTTAACATCCTCCTTGGCGATCCGTATTTGATGACATCCTAAAAATCCATCTGTAAAAGAATATACCTCTTGGCCTCCCACGTTGTCTAATACTTCATCTATGAATGGTGTAGGGAAAGGGTCATGCAAACAAGCATCTTTCAGCTTCCTGAGATCCACACATATCTTGATCTCACCTTTGGTATTCTTGTCCTGTACTACCATAGGGCTAATCCACTTTGACTCTTCGACAGGTTCAATAATCCCTGCTTCAAGCATTCTGTCGAGCTCAATCCTTACTTTTTCCTTGTATTTCAGGTTCAACCTATAGGGTATTTTTTTGACTGGTCTCACACCTGGTTTCAAAGGTATTCTCATCTCACCCATAGGTCCTTTGATTCCCTTCATATTAGTGAACTTGGTTGGGAACAAGTCCTGATATTCGTGCAATAGTTCTATAATCTTGTCAATGGTAGCAACATCCCAGTAATATCCGATATTAGCAAGATTCGGTGTCTCCTCTATCCCAATATTGACTTATTTATTTTGATCGGTTGTCCTATGAAAGGAATCTCAACGCTTGGTCCTTCCACATCTCTTTGACCTTCTATCTCAACAATGTTTACCTTCCTGGGATCCTCATCACTTTCGGCATTGATGTTGTAACATCCTTGTAATTTTTGGAATGGCGCAGTCCATTTGTCCTCTTCTTGTTCCAGAGGGAGGCTATATGCTTCTTAGAATACCTTATGTCTCACAATCTGTAATGCATGGTCTACTGAAGGAAATTCACTTTCAAATCAAAATGTGGTTACAAAATTCTGAATCATACCTTCCCAACCTGAAGTGACGAGGCCCAACTCCGCTTGAAGGTACCAGTTGACAGGAATTGTGTCCAGCGTGTTAATGAATTGGTTCACCCATTGTTCTTGAGGAATGTTACTCCAGGCCTCTTCACAACTTTGTGTGTGGTCCTTTCGGCAACTTCGACCTATGTACCTCACTTCACAGCTCACTGCTTGTGCTGAGAACCACACTGTCATCAAAGTTTGACATTGTGTCCAATCTGTGATGTTTATTTTGTGCGTACCCCACCATCTTGTTGGTGTGGCTTTCATGGCCTCATCCATTTCCAACATTATCTGTGGTGTTGGTACACTTGTCTCAAACTATGATAAGAAGTTTTCTAAAGGATTTAGCCCATCAAACATGGGTAAGTTACTCTTTGTTGTGTCAATCCAGCGAACCTGAGATGGATTCTCCCATAAGCACTAATTCAAGCTTCATAGAGATCTCCAAAGCTTCTGCCTGCGAAGAAATCTTTGCTGCATCAGGGGAACTCAGATATATGGTAAAAGAGCAACGATGAACCATTCTTTGTTTTTCTCATCTGGGATTTTGAAGGTCAGTCGGCCTGTTAAGGTCTTGAATCTTTGGTCGAACTCCCAAACAGGTTCGGCTACCTCTGTTTGATCTCCTTCATCTTGGTAATACATTGTGACTCTGACTTAGGTTTTTTAAACTCTACAATCAGCGCATTCTTGATCTCATTCAGTGGCTTAGGCTACACAAGTCCTTGGACAAGCTTCATGTACCATCTCAGCACGTAATACCTCAGTGTAGTGCTAAACTGGTTTCTTTTAACAACTTTGTCAATGATGTTTTTAATGTTCCATATGGCCTCACACAGGAACCAATGCTGATCAGGATCTTCAGATCCATATCCTCTAAAGATAGGGAGCCTCATCTCATCTTCCATAGAGTTGCCTAGGTTTCATGTCTGAGTAGATGTTGAACTGCTAGTAATAGTACTCTGTGGACTCTGGTGATTTGGAATACTCTGATGACTTAATGTTTCTGAAACCACATGGGGATTGATATTACTTACTTTAGTAGCCTGCGCAGTTCCTGAGGTCTCTGGCTCATTTTGGCAAAGTTCTTCAACTACTTCTTCCTCTGCTCTAGGGGTTTCTGTGTGCTCTTTGTCTGTCAGATATGCCTCTTCTCCACTGTAGAAACATTCTTCCACGTAGTTTTTCTTAAACAGGTTCTCAAGGTGAACCCCTCTAAATACTCTTCCACTGCGCATATGTCCAACTTTTGTGTCATTGTCGTTGTCTGAATTTCTGAACATTAGCCTTTTCAGATCCAGCCAGTCTACTGTATCATTAAAATGTGGTTTTCATGCAAGAGCATCTTAATTCTTAACTTCAGAAAATGCAGAAATCTCCCTCGAGGTCCCTTAAAAAAGTATCTCTCGGCCTGGCTATATGATTATTTTCTGTCAACAACAAATTCGCTGATATGCCCTCCAATTGTACAATCAAACCAATGATCGATGGCTCGGGACACAGCGTTGTCAACTCTCTTGACCTTCTAGATCAACGCCGACGTACAAACCACAGGAAGTCTAGATCTGACCTTGAACTATGTATCAGCTAACCTAGCCAACCAATCAAACAATTCTTGGTGGATTCCTCCAAAGAATATCTCGTGAATGTTGGTGAAGATGTATCTTTGTAGCCAATCTTCAGTACTCAGTTTAGGGTTCTTGTTCTGGGCTTTAGCGAAGTCCCTCTCTTGATCCTCTATCCACTTTTGAATCTTTGTCTTCGATGGGAACCACCTTGACATTCCATTTAGAAAGATTCTTGTCCTGGCAACAAAACCATTTGTTGGCACAAGGGAAAACCAGAGGTTCACTCTAAGAGCACACCAACAAGCCCAAGATACTGGCCCTTTCAGCAACACCTGCGAAGCAGATGTAGTCTCACCCGAAGCAGATATGAGGGGGTTGTACGACATAGATGTCTACAACTAGGGGAATATCAAGTGGATCTCTTGGTACAACAACTCAATATGCATCCAACACTTATCAAGCTAGATCTATCCTGCGTAGTTATAGATCTGATATAACACATCAATGTAAATAAAAATATAACAGTAACATAGATCAAAACATCAATCACGCATCCACAACACAAGGTATATGTGGTTCACCCTCTCTCTAGGGCTACATCCACATAATTGTGCTTATGATTTATTAAAGAAAGCATACAGTTCTTGTCTGCTCTCCTAGGTAGCAGATCTTCTTTCTTCTCTCTGTTTCTCTCCCCTTCCTGCACACCCAGCTGCAGGTCTTGATCTTCGCATACAGCTGAAGATCTTACAATAAAAAACCTCTCTTTCTCAATAGATCTATAACATGAACGATATCAAAAACAATAACAACAACATTAACATTAACCCCAACCCAGGTCCTCTTGACCTTTATTTATACATTACAATCACTCACCGACAACCTTAGGCCAAAACCTAGGTGTCAAAACCCTATGATACCAAATCCCTAGGTGACTAAAACCTTAGGTCAACTTGACCCTCTTTTTTCGGGCTTCGCTAACCTGTCTTTCCTTCCTTCTCACGCGGTAGTCCAAAGCATCCAATGGTGGATTTTCCCACTTCCTGAGTCGTCCTCAATCCATCTTCCTTGCTGATATGTCATCCTCGATCTCCTCTTCCCCCGACTTGCTTCTTCGTACTTCGCTCCATCTTTTCTTCTCTTTTTCTTACTTCGATGCGGTGACAATCACTGTGTATCCTGCGAAGCTCGCTTTTTACCTTTTCTTCCTTGTTCTTTTCTTCCTTCCATAACCAAGGGCCAACAAGAAGGCATTTTTTAAGTGGGTGGGATCACTTGAGAAATAATTTGTCAAGACTAGTCAATATTTACCCGATGTTTTAGGAAAATTGTTGGCCACCTATCTTAATCCACATGTCCCATTCTCTTTGGATTTGAGACTTTGGATTGTGAGACCTTTGGCTTGACTTTGATCAAGTCTCTAGGTTCTTTCAATTTGTATACTCAAAGTCTCATGCAATTCCTTGTGTAGGGAACTGTCAAAAACTGACAATGCATTGTTGCATAAGATTCAATTCTTGTTTTGGATTTTCTGATCAATCTCAACCTTCATACCCTGCATAGTGACCATGCATGCTACACATGAAATACTTGTTGCTCGTGCTTTCCAATGAAATGGTAGTGACATGTATTTTGTTTTTATATTTTTCCATAACAAAATAAACATGTGATTGTTACATGTAAAAGGTAGTTCATGGTCTTTGTAAGGTTGTTGAAATTTATCATCTTGTACATGTAGTAGGTAGGTAATTTGTTTTCATGTAGTAGTTATTGTATTTTCATAAAACACAATAACATTGAGACAAAATTATATCACAAATGACACTAAAATAGGTTAGAAATATGTACTCCCTTCCAACTATGAAATTATTCAACATCCAACTGAAAACTATGTAATGGGATACCCTCATAGTTGTGTTTATCTCCCATGAGAAGGAAGATGAAGGTGAGGGATCATCATCAACTCTGGCATAATCATCAATATCCTCCAAGCCAACCTATGACACCTGACACCTCCCTAGAGACAATGGAGTCCCCATCGTCAATATACGTTAAGATCACTTGAGTCGACAATTAGTGAGAGTTTCCAACATGGACTTTCATTTCTCCAATGGGGAGAGCTCAATTCTACTAGCCAACAAGCATACGTCATCATGAAACATGTCTCCAATGGTTTTTTCTTGTTCAGTGAGATCCTAGCAAGAATATGATATCATGCATCAAATCCACAGGAGGAAATATGGTCTACCTTATTTTGCTAGGATCAATTGCTTCTTGACATGAAAATAAATCACTATTGTTTGCATGTGCTTACTAGCAGTCTATCTCTACAACAACATCACTTGAATGGAATCCTTGGTGTGAAATCATAGCACCTTCTTCCTCCCAAAACCTTTGATGAATCCTACACCTGTATGGCTATAGGTGATAGTCATCAATAGAATATAGTCATGAGGGAAAGGGAAAACCTTGAGATTTTGACACAAAGATGAGGGAATGTCATTGACCTCCCCATACGAATATCTGATGCATCTCTAAGAAGGGAATCTTCTTCTGGGCGATTAAAGGTAACCATTGTAGTAGGATTTCCTTTGTTGTTAACGTCAACCTGCTATCCTCTTTGATGATGATGCTAACCTTCTGTGCTTGTTCAACCACCAATGATCTTAATTAATCTAGTTTTTGTTATTCTTTGTAATGAAATTCATAAACTCAACTATTATTTTTAACGTCTATTTCACAACAACCTATGATCTCAAATCTTACACTAAGATGAATGGTGGGTAATACAAAGTTGTTGGCATTCATCATGTAATAGTGAAGGATGAAATTATGAGTGAAATAATTATAGAATATCAAATGGACCATTAATTCTACACAATAGTTGATTAACTGGTGAAGTTATGTTAACAATTGATTGATCAATAAGGTAGCTCGTTGGCATACTTGGACCATTGATTCCTATGTTTTTCAATTGATTGAGATATGCATTAAAAAATTTGGATCAAGTGCCCAACAATGTGATTGATCAATAGTGGTATCAACCAAGGGTGGATCCATCTTCCAAATACATTTGATTTGATTTGAATTTTCTTGACATTGTTGTCTTGTAGGAGAGTTTTTTTGTTATTGTTGTTGTTGTTGTTGTTGTGTGTGTGTGTGTGTGTGTGTGTGTGTGTGTGTGTGTAAAGTTGTTTGAAGTATGTACATCATGGGTCTATTGGTTGCATTGCATGACAATGAGGGCTTGACTTGGCATAATCAAATAATGGTGGAGATTTTTCCTTGCTTACTATTTACTTCGATTATTTAAAGATTTATTGTAGCTACTTGGCTAGAAGTATCACGAATAAGATTCAACCCCTTGGACAATTGTTGTTGAAAATAAAACTAATCATATAAATAGGATGGAATATTATTAGCGAATCTTTAAACAATGAAATCCAATACCTCAGTTATGTCTACCATAACTTAATGTAACCACCAATTAGTTATGAGAAGGACCTAGCTGGTCATGATGCTTGGTTGGAGACAAATCCTTTGATTTTACCTTGTACCACTTTGGACCTGCACATAAGGAAACAAGTACCTTTCTCAAATTTATTAGAAGAAACAAAATATAAGCATGAAATAACTACCTTAAATAATTATCAAGCAAGTTAGAACCTTAATAAAACATTGAAAGAGATCAATCATTGAACATTAACATGGATTTTGGGGGAGGGAAAGAAGAGAGATCTCCATTTTAATTAGAATGAAATAGTGGTACACAAAGATATACCTGATCCATTGTCAACACCTTTTGCAACTGTCATATGAATTCCTCCATCCTCGGGCCACTCAAGACCGCTTCAAGACTTTGAAAATCCTCTCCATGCAAGAATGCAGAAAATTGGGATGTCTTAGGCCTCAAATCAGGAAAGGGATAAAATAATCGAGGAATAGGGGCTCCTTGAGGGATGAAAGTAAACAAAAACACAAGGAGACAACAACCAAATATATTTCTAGAAAGAGGATAAATTTGTTATTGTATCAATGCTCTTATCCAATCCTTCCATTAGGCCTCATTTTATACCAATTCAAGTTTGTTGAGATAGTAAGTTTGTTGATTATGGTTTGAAATATTTAATGTTTTCCTTATAGATTGTTATATTGCATTGATATCTTGTTGTTCTTAAGAGGGGATGCTATTGATTTTTTGACAAAGTAAACCTAACTTGAGATGTCCAGTTGTTTGATAGACTAGGATTTGTTGTTAAGATTGACTAGATTATGTTTGGTTGAGTTTTTTACTAATGAGTGTTGGGGTATGTAGAGAATAGTTGACCTATTGTTACAAACTAGAGTGTAGTTAAATAGAAGTGTTTATTGTTAATTACAGAGGATATTGACAGATGATTACTAGATCTCCTGAGATCCTTCTTTAACAAAGGTTGTTTATATGATGGACATAGATTGGTTTCTTATGATGTATTATTGTTTTGTTGTCTAGTTGACTGATCAACTGGGACTATTTGGACAATATATTTTTGGAACTTGGAAATTGTTCTAATACTGTTAACATATGCTATTGCTTATGTTAGGGACCTAACCTCCCTATCCCCTCACCTAGGTAGAATAATGTATTTTCTATGTAATAAAGGTCGACATTAGTTTATAAGGCCTATTTAATAAATCAGAACAAGTCAATGTAAGAATACCTAATATAATCTTTTGCTTCTAGAAATATCTTCCGCTAGAAGGTTCTTTAGAAGATAGAATTAGTATAAATAAGAGTAGGAGGCATGAGAAGTCTTTGTCTTGAGAATTATTGTAATAGAGCGTTGCTCTGTTGGAGGTTTACCCCTCGAAGAGGCAAGTGAATATTATTTACTATCAACAAAGGTATTATTTTGGTGTTCTGGTTTCATATTTTATGTTGTTCCATTGTTATTCTCTGTAGAATTCATGTTTTCTGCTATTATAATAGATCTGGTACCTTACAAGTGGTATTAGAGCACTTTCCTTGGTAGGAATTGTGGGTTAAATTTTTTCAAGGTAGAGACGTATTCTGATGTATTAAAACTACAGAGATTTATTGTTCAATGCATAAATCCGCGGCCGGGGAAGCATACATGCAGGAAATACAAGAGGTACTTAAGCTCACATTGTTGTAACCCCTATTGGTACCCCTTCGAGTGGTAGCGCATCAGACAACACCTGTATATGGAATGGACTAGGTATCATGAACCCTCCATATATCAACTAATCAGTCGCCTGAATACTATAATTCCATCGATTAAAACACTTGGGAAGATGCTCTCTAGTACCTAGGAAATCAGGTAGTACGGCTAAGGGTATGGTCTAGCCTCCTTTGTTGGTGCCCTGAGATATTGGGTTGAGTACTATTGTTAGACCGCACACATATATTAGAGAGCTATAGCATAGGTAAAACCCTTTTCTATAGAAACCCTAAACACCCTGAGCCTTGGGGTGGAAATAGAGCAGAAAAGGAACAAACAAGATCTATTGTCGTGCAACCTTGCCTCCTACATTCGGGTTGCAAAATTCCTACACATTTCTTCCTCATAAGAATTTGGACATTTCACCACTGAAGTATTATTCAGATCGGATTATAACTCCGCAGGAGTTAAAAAAAATAGTGGTATCGTTGGAACCCTTATTCAGGACCTATCCCATTGGATTCCTCTCCTCACCCTGATCGTAGTGGTACCTTTCATTTTTAATCTTTTTTTTTTTTTTCAGTGGACCCCACGCCCTTATTTGCAACCTATCCCATTGTATTCTCCTTTTATCCCTGATCATTGTGGTACTTATCACTTATAATTCCTTCTTTTTTGTGGTCCCACCCACCCATTTCCCCTTACAGGCACCTCTCATATCCAAATGGCCAACACTCACAACCAATACCTGCAAACTTCCATTACTCAGAACAAGGACTCCCTCCAGCAAGTGACTTATGATCTTTCTTCCACAAATTCTCGTCTTGAAAAATTTCAGGACCAATTCCAGCAACAATTTGACACCATGAATGCCAAATTCAAGGGTGAATTTTCCACCCTCCAGTCTACTATCAACCAATTGTTCAACCACCCCCAGGGCCCTTCATCCTCGAAACAACCATCCCACTTAGTTGGTGTTGGTTGGACAGTTGGTTTTCATTGATGTCAACCCTTGGATAGTGATGTTGGATATTGATGTCAACCCTTAGAGATTTATTTCAACCCTTGGAGAAGTCTGACAACAAATTCTAAGAGCACAAAGGTATGGGTAAGGGACACGCATTTGGTTAAGGTAAAAATGCATGAAGATCAGTAATTATGAAGGAAAGACTATCATGGATGTATAGTACACATCATTTTGTTTCCGGTGATACGTGGTACGCCACATTGTTCCTCACGGTTAGGGAGATATGGCCTTGAGAAGTTGGAGAACCCCTTAGAGTAATCTAGAAGCCCATAGAAGGTCAACAAGAAGTCAAATCTTCTAGAAAGTCATAAAGAAGATTCTTTAGTCAGAGTGGTTGTAAAATAAATGAATTAAATAATGAAGTGGTTGCAACAAGAAGGGTAAAGGAATTATGTGTTGACTAATTAAGTAAAATTAGTTGCAACAAGAAAGTGGGTTAGCCCTAGAAGATGGAGAATGGGGTAAAACAGTGGCATGGATACCTACGAGCTAAAGAAAGGGAAAGCACAGATCTGTAGAAAGGGAAATGAGGAATATACTTGTTTTAGGTTGCACGATCTGAGGAGAGACTGTAGGTATGTTGGTCTGAGATCTAAAGCATTAGGTCAATTAGAGAGTGTAAAGTTAAGTCTATATGTTTATAAGGATATATCTTAGTGATGTTGTTGAGCATTCTTGAGGCATGACTTTGTGATTCTTGGTTTATTCCCTCTTGGATGTATGGTATCTATTGTAGAATTATGATTTGAGGAAGATCTGTTGAGGCACATTGCTGTTGCATTTAGCTTGGTCTTATTGGCATGTATTGTGGTGCATTGTGAGAGGAATTTGTTAGCATTCTTGGTATATGTTTGGCTTATGATTGGTACATGGTTGGGGCTATGTAAAAGTGAATTTATGACACAAGGTTTGATTAAATGGTTTATGGTATGTTCTTGTGCATGGTTGATGCACTTGTTGTGGTATAGGTTTGTACTTGGTTGTGATCGATACATGCTTTGTAGAGGCATGTGTGGGTGATGATTGTGATTTGTTATGAGTAGTTTTGTTTGATGCACATCCTGGTGATATTGTACATATGGTTGAGAGTTTTTTTAGTGATTGGTCCTGGTGATTATAACTAGTTTGGTTGATGATATTATTGTTATAGATTGTTTGGTACAGGTTATTACATGTTTCTGGTACAGGTTGACTTGACAAGTTTCACAGTTAGAATTTTACAGAAGTAGAGATAATGACAGTGAGAGTGGGTGATTTTGTAGTAGTCCACGAGTTGTAGTGAGGATAGACACAAACATCCGTGATTTGTAGTATAGACAGGTCACAGATCTGAAGGAAAGAATTGAAGAAGGCTGGTACAGGTTGTGAAAGAGTGTTGGTACAGGTTGACGGTGACAGAGTGACAGTGGAAGTGATTAATTCAGTGATAGTGATAGGTTGTATACATTTGGCATTTATATTTCCAAGTGGTTAGACGGGGAAAGGAAAAGCGGTTGTATCCTCCTTCTGATTGGTTTCGGAGAATCAGGGAGTTGTAACTTCCTTCAAGTTGGAGCCTGAGAACTAGGTGGTTGTATTCACCTTATGATTGTATCCAGAGAACTCAGGGGCTTAGATCCTCCTTATGGTTGAAGTCAGAGAATTAGGGAGTTGGATCTTCCTTTAGGTTTGAACCTCATAAACTAGGGGGTTGGAGCCTCCTTCTGGTTGGGGCTAGAGAATTAGAAGTGAGGTCTTCCTTGAATTTAATTATTGACATATAAGAAGAGAATTATGTGGTTTTATCCCGCATTAGGTTTCCATGTAAAATATTGGTGTATTGTGTATTGTGTGGATGTGTCTATTATTGTTTATTATAAACTGATGGATGTTAATGTTTATGATGCAATACTATATTGATGATGAAATGATGAACACTATTTAAATAATATGCATTGGGGTTAAGAGGATTAAGAAGTGGTATACTTTCTCATTATTGATTCACCCTGCCTCCTCTTAGTAATCCAACAATTGGTATCAAAGAAGATTCCTTCGAAAATCTGTTTAACCACTGGAAGGTAGATCATGGAGAACAACAATATGTATAAAAATGGAATACCATACTTGGATGGATAGAACTATGCATTCTAGAGCAGAAGGATGAAAACATATGCACAATCTTAGGGATTTTATGTTTGGCAATCAATAGTAGATGAATATAAAGAAACTGCCATTCCTCCAACATATAACGATGGAAAGAAACTCAATCAAAACAATTAGAGAGCCAAAAATGCTATTTTGAATGGTTTGGTTGATTCAGTATATGTCAAAGTCATGCATTGCAATTCTGAAAAGGAAATTTAGGACAAAATTCAAAATGCTTATGAAGGAGATGCCGAAGTCAAGGAAGCAAAGCTTCAAACATATAGAGGTCAATTTGAACAACTAAATATGAAGGAAGATGAAAATATTGAAGCTTACTTTTTACGAGTTGATGAAACAATGAACACAATTAAAGGATTGGGAGAAGAAGTTGACAAATATATAATTGTTCAAAAAGTACTGACATCTCTTCCAATGAGATTTGATCCTAGTATTTCAACAGTAGAAGAAAGAACATATATGAGTACAATAAGCATGGATGAGATACATGGAATATTCATCGCTTATGAAATGAGAACAGAACAGGAGAACCTAGTTACAAAAGAAACAACATTCAAAGCATCCAAGAAGACAAAGAAAAAGAGAAAGAAAAATCCAAAGTCATAATGTAGATGCAACTATGATTCAGAGGAAGATGAAGAAATGGAAAACTTTGTAAGAAAGTTGCAAAAAGGAATAGGTAAATACAAAGGTAAGCTTCTGTTGAAATGTTTTAATTGTGGTAAAATTGGTCATTTTGAAAACAAGTGGCATTACTCCAGGAATTTAGATATTGATGAAGAGGAAGATCCCAAGAAAGAAAATAAATATCAAAAGGGAAACATGAAAGACAAAAGGAAAGTCTTCAAGAAAAATCTATACTCAAGAGAAGACAATTCCTCATCTAGGGAAGTTGATGAAACCGACAGTGATTCAGAAAAAAGGCATTATTTATGGATATGGAAAATCAAACAAGAAACTCTAATAGTTGCAAAGAAGAAGGCGAAGTCTATCTCAGAGAATAATTGATTAGTGCCTTAGAAGAACTAAGGAAAGAAAGAAAGAAAGAAAAATAAAAATTCACTCAAGGAAGAACTAAAAGTAAAAGGAACCCAAAATCTCAAATCAAAGGAAGTCAATCAGATAATTGTGAAGTTGAAAGTCCAGGTAGAAGAGGACAGAAGGATTGAAGAAATGCTCAGAAGTTATCTAGCAGAGAAGGAGAAGATGATTGAAAGGTTGAAAGCAGAAGCAATCACTTTGAGAAAATATCTTCAGAAGAAGGACATGCAGTAAGATAGCACCAAGACATTGGATAATATCATCAACAATAAAATGTCATACTATGACAGGTTTGGACTAGGATACAACTAGATGCATACTGAGAAAGGTTCAAGCTCCATGACAAAAGCAACATAACAAAAGAGTTATGAAGAAGTTCTCAAAGGAAGGAATCATGGTAAAAAAAAATCAGAAAGGAATGAGTACAAAAGACCATCTACATTCAAGAAGCAAAGAAGATTCAATCATTGTGAAAGAAACAACCAAAGAGAAGATCTTAATTAACCAAGGAAGAATTACAGAAGGACTACACCAGAAGGAATATCATTCACTCCCAAGTATGTAAATTTATTTTATGGTCATTGTTTTTATTGTGCTAACTTTGGACATAAGGTTGTAGATTGCAGGGTTTATGAAATAAATCATCATGCAAGAAATGCTTATGTGGCCCCACAAAATATTGAATGCTACAAATGCCACAACTATGGACACATAGCTTGAAATTGTGGAATCATGATAAATCCTCCCATGAAAGAAAATATTGATGATAGACACAAGAAGGTTTGGAGGAGAAGTGAAAAACAAGAGGATAAGGTAAATGAACAACAGGTCCAAGGAATCATACTTTCAGGATTTTCAATAACACACAAACATGATGAATGTACAGGTAAAGAGGAAAGTGTCGGAATTCAAGTAGAGGATGAAGAATATATCAAAACTCAGGATGATGACATAATTCAGGAAGACGATGAAAAGGAAGATGTATTCACAAATGAAGAGGAAGATTACACTTCATTAGAGAAGGTATTGTTTTGAGCCATATGACTTGGAGACTCCCAAGTAATATGAATATTAGGTAGGGGGAGTCTATGCAGTAGCTGAGACAGATCATAGAACCATCTTTCAAGTAGCTTACAAAGTTCGAGTATACAGACTCAGAGTAGTCAATTAGCAGAAGTACAGTGACAAATGAGTCAGGATTATGGACAGTTGAGTAGCATATTTGGACAGATATATGATAGTGAATGAGAGAACGGATTTAGATATTTGGTTCACAAATTTTGTTCAGAGAGTGGTTCAGAGGTAAATGAATATTATCATAATGGATGATAATGATACAAATATATTTGAATGCTTATTCTTGAATTCTTTTTATACATGTCAGTTGATTACTCAAGGAAGCACCAATGGAAAATAAATCCAAAATGAAGCAGGTACAAGAAGACCTATATTGATCTACACAACAACGTGCAGATATTTCATCAGAGAGAGAGATTCATGAAGGAATATTAGTAGCATACAAACAAGGAGACAAACCTACAGGGAGAGCAACCCCAAGGATAGTTCAGACAAGGGGAGCAACCCCAAGGAGAGTTCAGTAAGGGAGAACAACCTCAAAGGGAGATGCCCTTTGCCATTGATGTCAAAGAGGGAGAGATAGAAAGATTTATGAGGAGAGATGATCACAGGGGGAACATGAGCATGAGTGTTTTCATGACTAAGTGTTTCCATCAATGTTGATGTTGCCATCAATGCCAAAGGGGGAGATTGTTGGACAATTGGTTTAGACAGTTGGTTGTCATTTATCTCAACCTTTGGATAGTGATGTTGGATATTGATGTCAACCCTTGGGGAAGTTCAACAATGAAGTCTGGTAGAACAAAGGTATGGATAAGGGACTCGCATTTGGTTTAGATATAAAGGCACAAAGATCAGTAAATATGAAGGCAAGAATATCATGGATGGATAATACACGTCATGTCATTTTCGACGATATGTGGTACATCACATAGTTCCTCATGAATAGGGAGATATGGCCTTGAGAAGTTGGAGAACCCCTTAGAGTAATCTAGAAGCCCCTAGAAGGTCAACAAGAAGTCAAAGCTTATAGAAAGTCGTAAATAAGATTCTTTAGTCAAAGTGGTTGTAAAATAAATGAATTAAATAATGAAGTGGTTACAACAAGAAGGTTAAAGGAGTTACGTGTTGACTAATTAAGGAAATTTAGTTGCAACAAGAAAGTGGGTTAGCCCTAAAAGATGGAGAAAGGGGTAAAATAGTTACAAGTAAACTTCTAGAGAAAGACACTTGGAAAAATATAAATAAGAGAGAAAGGGATTCCTATTTTCACCTACCTACCTATTGAACATTATTGAATATCTATTTTGTGAAAGATTATTTGAAAGTATACATTGACAAATCTAAGAAAGCGTAGGTCTGAGGTAGCGGAAGTATGAAGGAACATAAGTTTCATAGCTACAGAGAAAGTGATTGAAACAGGATTTCAGAGGTTATCCATGAGTCGCAGGAAAAAGAAAGCATGGACATATGTGGTACATAGTAGAGGAAAGTGTGGATACCCGCGAGCTGAAGAAAGGGAAAGCATGGATCTATAGAAAGGGAAAGGAGGAAGATACTTGCTCTAGGTTGCAGGATCTGAGGAGAGACTGCAGGTTTGTTGGTATGAGACATGAAGCTTCATGTCAGTTATAGAGTGTAAAGGTAAGTCTATATGTTTATAAGGTTATATCATAGTGATGTTGTGGAGCATGCTTGAGGCATGAATTTGTGAGGTTTGGTTTATTCCCTCTTGGATGTATGGTATCTATTGTAGAAGTATGATTTGAGGAAGATCTATCGAGGCACATTGTTGGTGCATTTAGCTTGTTCTTATTGACATATATTGTGGTGCATTGTGAGAGGAATTTGTTAGCAGTCTTGCTATATTTTTGGCTTATGAGTGGTACATGGTTGAGGCTATGTAACAGTGAAGTTATGGCACATGGTTTGATTTAAGGGTTTATGGTATGTTCTTATGCATGGTTGATGCAATTTTTGTTGTATATGTTTGTACTTGGTTGTGATCAGTACATGCTTTGTAGAGGCATGTGTGTGTGATGATTGTGAGTTGTTATGAGTAGTTTTGTTTGATGCACATCCTAGTGATATTGTGCATATGGTTGAGATTTATTTTGGTGATTGGTCCTGGTTATTGGATCTAGTTTGGTTGATGAGATTACTATTACATATTGTTTGGTACATGTTATTACATGTTTCTAGTATAGGTTGAATTCACAAGTTTCACAGTTACAGTTTGACAGAATCAAAGATAGTGACAGTGATACTGAGTGAGTTGTTGTTAGTCCGCAAGTTGCGGTGAGTATAGACGTGAACATCCATGAGTTGCATTATAAATAGGTCGCGGATCTAAAGGAAATAATTGAGGAAGGTTGGTATAGGTTGTGACAGCGTGTTGGTACAGGTTGACAATGACAGAGTGACAGTGGAAGTGATTGATTCAGTGAGTGACAGGTTGTCTACATTTGGAATTTACATTTCGGGGTGGTTGGATAGGGAAAGGAAAGGGGGTTGTATACTCCTTCCAGTTGGTGTCAAAGAATCAGGGAGTTGGAGCTTGAGAACTAGGTGGTTGTAGCCACCTTATGATTGTAGACAGAGAACTTAGGGGGTTGGATCCTCCTTCTGGTTTAAGATAGAGAATTAGGGAGTTGGATATTCCTTCAGGTTGGAGCCTGAGAAACTAGGGGGTTGGAGCCTCCTTCTGGTTGGATCCATAGAATTAGAAGTGGGTGATTCCTTGAATGTAATTCTTGACATATAAGAAAATAATTATGTGGTTTTATCCTGCAATGGGTTTCCACGTAAAATATTGGTGTACTATGTATTGTGTGGATGTGTCTATTATAGTTTATTATGCATTTATGGATGCTAATGTTTATGATGCAATAATATATTGATGATGAACTAATGAACATTGTTGAAAGAATATGCATTGTGGTTAAAAGGATTAGTAAGTGGTATAGTTTCTCATTAACGATTCGCCCCCCCTCTTAGTCATCCAACAATGTTGACTCCTCCCATTCTATGATTTTTCAATCCAAATCCTGTCATTATGACCGTCATCTTTCCTGAGTTGAGGTCAATATATTTGATGGATCCAACCCCACGGGTTGGGTCACTCAAATAGAGCATTATTTCTCTTTGCATGGCATTATCGATGAGTTGGCCAAACTTCATTATGTTTTTCTCTATCTAGATCCTGAACACTAACAATGGTGGCAATGGTGTAAAAATGCATGCCAGGGGTATGTTGCATGGACCTAGTTTGTTGTAGATCTTTATGAACACTTTGAAACTGACACCCACTATTTAGGTCGTTTGACCAAGTTGAAATAGTCAAGAATAGTGGAAGACTTTATAATTTCCTTTGAGCATTTGGCCTTCAGAGTAGAGGGCATTATAAATTCCTTCTTCCAGGAAAGTTTTATCAGTCACCTAAAGGATGAAATCTGAGCCCAAGTCCTCATGGATCTCCCTTAGACTTGGTTGGAAGCTACTAAACATGCCAAAGAAGCACAACAAGTTGTTTTTCCCAGAAAAAAAACCCTCTTTTCTTCCTCTCCCTCGACCCACCAATCCTGCCCCCTCTGCCACTCTCCTCAAGGTCCATAAATTAACTTGGGAAGAAATGGTTGAATGTCAACTCAAGGGTATTTCTTATAATTGTGATGACAAATATTTTCTTGGGAACAAGTGTAAGGAACAAAATATTTTTATGGCCATTTTAGAGGATGTTGTTGAAGAGGAAGATGCAGTTCCCCATGTTAAAGAGATACCCCTCCCAATGCTACTACTCATCCCGCTATCCCACCAAAATTTGAACTGTTGATTTCATTGCATGCCCTCACCGACTTCTCTTCTCCCTAAACCCTCAAGGTCATTGGATATATTAAGCATAGGAAAGTCATCATTCTTGTTGATAGTGGAATCACCCATAATTTTATTCACTGCTGCATTTCCCAGAAAACCAATTGCTATATTTGTGTCATCAACAATTTTCAAATCATGATAGCCAATTGCGGTTCCATGAAATGTGGTGGGTGTTTTGAAAATGTACGTCTTCAAATTGGGCAGTACCGCCTAAAATCTCATATGTTTTCCATTGAAATTGGCAGTTGTGACATTGTGCTAGGTGTTGAATGGATACACAATCTGGGCCCCATTCTCATGGATTTTAAGGCACTAACCATGCAATTCCACAAAGAGGGACAAAAATATCAATTCCAAGGAATCACAACAGGTTCCCCTAAGATAATCAGTTCCCATAGAATGAAAAATCTTCTCAAAAAAGGTCATTCAGGTATTATTTCCCAACTCCATTCCATTCAAGTCATTGAGACACCCTCCGTGCATCCTGACCTCCAATCTATCATATCCAAACACCAATATTTTTTTTCCACTCCCAAGGGAATTTTCCCTTCTTGTGGCGTTCATGATCATTCCATTCCCCTTGTCCCTGACATTCTTCCTCCGAATGTTCTCTCTTATCATCATCCTTTTTCCTAGAAGAATGAATTTGAGAAAATCATGGAGGTGTTTCTCAAAGAAGGTGCTATCTGTCCTAGTACCATACCCTATTATTCTCCTATGGTAATGGTACTTAATAAAGAAGGTACTTGTCACATGTGTCCTAACTTTCACGCCCTCAATAAACTCACCATCAAATAAAAGTTTCCCATTCCTATCATTGATGATCTCTTGGATGAATTGAGCAGTGCTCAATACTTTAATAAACTCGATTTCCATTCAGGCTACCACAAAATACGTATTGAAAGATTCCCTTCCATATGACCAAGGAATTGGAGGACTTAGTAGCCTAGTTGTTCCCCCTAGGCTATAGTCTCACAAAAAAGGGGGACTAAGTGGCCAAAATATGTCATTAAGGATGCTAAAGTCAAAATATTAAAGTGGCATTGGCTAATAAGGAATGATAAGTTAATTGGCTAATATGAGATAAGTGAAGAAAAGAATTTAGAAATCCAATTAATAATTAAGTGAGAATTATAATGTTGGAGTATAAAAAGAAGATGAGGGTGCCTCACTCCTCATTCTTGATCATTTCTATTTGCAAATTCAACTATGGAAGCTTGAGTGTTTTGAGGGTTTTGAAGAGACAAACCCTAGGTTTCATCACGGAGGTAAAAGATCCCTCCTTTCTTATTCCAATCTTGGCCAAGGTGGTGAAATATTCCACCCTAACTATTCTATTTAGATTAGATCATTCTCAGCTATCATTTGTAAATATGGGTGCACCATTGTAGGGATTTCTGCAGGAAGGGCGGATTGTTCAACCTTGAGGAGTTTGATTTTTTCTTTGGTGGTTGGATCTGGAAGAGATATTTATTTGGGAACATTTTCCATCCCTGGAGTGAATTTTTTTAGCACTCTTGTGGGTTTTCATCCTCCATAATTATTTATTATCAAAGTTGGGTGAATTTCTTGAAGTAGGGTGCACTTGGGGTTAGAGATCTAGTGATTTGAGGCCATTTTTATCATCTACAACAAGAGAAACTACTCATACGAGTTATACATCACATTCCCTATAGGATTACAACCATTTCATGAAGTTTGAGGACCATATCTAAGCCATGTGAATTGCTAGGGTGCACTACAGCTAGTGAGGGTGCAACTCAGCTAGGAGATTCAATGTTTTGGAGGAAGGGAAAGAGATTGATTTTGTATATCTTCTGCATGCATCTATTAGAGGCTTAGGAAATCCAATATATCTCATTTCTATTATATCTTGGAGGTGTTATCAACCACATTTTCCACTCTCCTATATCTTTTCCAGATCTTCTCTTCTCTTGTACTGAGGTCAGCTATATATATTAGATAAACACAAATCTGAGTTTGTGGCTATGCTTGTTGTTGTTATTATGTGTGTCATTGTTGTTTAAATATCAAGTCTATCATTGCAAATTATTTCTTATATCAACTTCATAATAAACCCCAACACAAGCTCAATGAAGCTACAGGTGCGAATTGTTTGACAAAACCCTTCAACTAGAAACCATTAAAACTGAAAAATTCCACATAGATCCACTTTGGGATATTACTGTGGTATCATATCTTCGAATCCTCCCAACCTGTGGGGAGTTTATGATGAGAGGGTACATCAGGAAGAATAAGGATAAAGGTATTAAGGAGCCAGAACAAATATGGGAGAAAGACCGAAAATAGGAGATGGTAATGACAAGGAGGTGCCAATTGAATTGGCATGAATAACACAGGAACTACAACGTTCCATTGAAAAGACACATTTTATCATGCAACACCATTTGGATGAGACACATGAGCGCTTATACAGAGGAATGGATGATCTTAAATTAGCCTTGACAACTCTTGAATAGGGACATGAGTGATTGGTTACCATATTGGAAGCAATGAAGGACATGATTGCACATCTTCTCATGCAAACGGTACATAGCAAGGAACCAAAAAATAATGAAGGGAATAATGGGGCTAGTGGATCTTGAAGAGGAGAGAGGTATCACGCATATATAAGTCACAGGGTTCATACTGAGGGGAAAATTCTATTTGGGGGTGCAACCAACAGGGCCTGAGTGAGTAGTAGAATCACACCCAGGAATTACATGCCATGTTTATTAGAAACAAAACAATAGGATGCCAATGTGCCAGGGTGCATGGAGATAGAGGACAACTTTGAAGAGTATGAGAGGGAGTATGAAACCTTGAGAGCAGGGTTTAGGAGATAGGTGTAGTTAGGAGAGTATTGTAGAATCAAATACAGAGACAAACCTAGAGATTTTCACAGGGGTAATCATGATTTGGGGAGAAAAGAAGGAAAAATGGAGATTCCCCCCTTTGATGGAGCATTAGAATCTTCTGCAAATGCATGGGTATAAAAATTAGATGCTTCTTTGTAGTTAAAACCCATGATGGATGTAAGACACCCATATACCAATTTGTAACACAACCATGACGGGGATACAAAATTTTGATTTTCTTAAAGGACAATATCTCCATTCATGGTTCCTAATTTGCAAGGTCAGGGAACCAATCCGACCTCATGGTCACAGATCTCTGATTCTGAAGCCAAAAAATTCTACGGGACCTTGATGGTCTCGTTCTATATTTAAACACAAAACCTTTCAGTTTCTTGGTGCAGGTTTAAGGGCACCCACGACCTCCCTTTTCGCCCTACTGCAAAAACTCAGGAGTTAGCTCCCTTTGTTTGATAAACCCCCTCTTGATGTGACCTTGGTGATGACCACGCGATTTCAGGCACGACCACAAGCGGTTTGGAGTCAAACTACTTTTGGGCCCGCAATTCTCTTACAACCTCCACGTGTCCTCTTGACAAAACCACAGTTTGAATTGCGGTCCACCCTCAATACCTTAAAATCCTCACAACTCCTATCCCTGCAATGCTACGGGGTCGTCGATCTCATGAACTTGACAATAACAAATAAATTGACGATTCATATCTACACCTCTCAGATCTACGAACACCTGTCCTACTCAATCAACAGTCATGCCTTCATTACAGGCGGTTGAACTTTCAACCCAAATCAGTGGTCCTACGACCCTCTTCTCAATCGGTGGTCAAGATCTCCTCCGGGTCTCCAGACTTCGAAGATATCAACTCTCAAACCTCTTTTCCCAATGGATTTTACCCGGAGTCTAAGACCCACTGACATGTGTCTCCCCCAAATATAATGATCGAGGATTACTTCGGGTCTTCACCTAGAACTCATAGATTTGTTCCACGTGTCCTCGCACTCAGATATGATAGCCTAGATCTGATATCCTCTTGCGTGCTCTTCTAATTGTCTGATCGTGGATTCCCACGGTCCAGATCTCTCATAGAGCTTGATACAATGGTCATTGTTGTTCCTTCTCCTAAGCTTACATAATTGAGACAAGTTCCCCTCTTGGACCTCATCAACACTTCGAAAAGTGCTTATCTCTTCTGAGCTTGGTTCTTAGGGAATTTCAAATTCCCACATACTCCTGCGTTAATATTCTCGCGTCAGATCGACGGTCCATGACCTTCCTTGATCCAACGGTCCAAATCACATTGCAACTTCGAGTTTTGGAAGTTTAGTCATGCCAACGTGCGAATCTCCCGATGTGAAAATCCTCGATCTCACCAATCTGATGGTCAAGGAGGGTTTCCATAGATCCTTATATCTACGATCTAGATCATGTCGCAACTTCAAGTTTCAAGAGTTTAGTCGTGCCAACATGAGAACCTCTCGATGTGCAAATCCCTGATCTCGCCAATCCGATGGTCAAGGAGGGTCCTGATAGATCCTTAGATCTATGGTCCATATCACGTTGCAACTTCAAGTTTCAGGAGTTTAGTCACACCAACATGTGAACCTCCCGATGTGCGAATCCCTGATCTCGCCAATCCGATGGTCAAGGAGGGTCCCAATAGATCCTTAGATCTACGGTCCAGACCACGTAGCAACTTTGGGTTTTGGGAGTTTAGTCATGCCAACATGTGAACCTCCTGATGTGAGAATCCCTGATCTCGCCAATCTGACAGTCAAGGAGAGTCTCGATAGATCCTTAGATCTACGGTCCAGATCACGTCACAAATTTGGGTTTTGGGATTTTAGTTGTGCCAACGTGCAAATATCCCAATCTGCGATCTTGCGAAGACTAGAGGAGTCGAGGCGTTAATTCCTACGCCCCTTATTCAAATCTAACGGTCGTGACAGACCTTGGATCCTCCCAAACAGATCTCATCCATTCATATTCTAGACAAAAGGATATCCTCATTTGATACTTGAATCTCACTATTCGTCCTGAGCTTTGTTGGCTCTGAAGGGCTTAAGAGTTTTGCGCTCTTTCTCTTGAATGTATTTTATTGGAAGAATTCTTCTGTGCACCTCTTACGTTCAATTAATCAACTCTAGAACCTAATATGGTCTCAGTCTCTACCCACCTTGCAGAGACTCGGTGCATACATTCACTACCTCACCTGATCTTAATAGACTCCATCCTCGCAGTGATTGCGGGGTTCAAACTCTGAAATCATGGGAGTAATCACTCGACTCTAGGACGGTGAGGAAATTCCCTGGGGAAGTGATTTCGAGCAATTAAACTAGAACATAAGGAAAATCAAGAAGATGTAACAATTCTCAAGGAATGAACGCATACGCTTAACTTCATCATTCAATACAGAAACCATTTACATGTATATAAATACAAGCATGCTTCCATTATTTCCAATTCAAACCACAAGGCATAGAAAAACTTATCAAAACCATAAGGTGTGATGCGACTGCTGGGAGGGGTGCTCGTTTCCACCCAACCATAGCCTCAGCCACTCCCAATGGATTTATCACTAGCCACCCCCGAGCTTAGGCCACGATGCTTTGAGATTCACTCTCTTTCTTCCAGCTCAATGGAAGTTAGGGACGAATGTTACTCTCCTTCTCCCAATATAGGAATAGATAAGGATGAAGGTTACTCTCCTTCTCCTGGATCATTCTCTATCCCCTGTGATCAAAAGTCACTTTTCTCTTTCAATCCTTCCTTGGACCCAAGAGCTTCGGCTCCTGTCTCTGCACTCTTCATAGGTTCCC
>JZKD02S0122844.1:190896-208688 GCA_000966675.3 Picea glauca
TGGAAGCACCCATAATTTTATTCATCGCTGCATTGCCCAAGAAACTCATTGCTACATCCATGCCGTCAACAATTTCCAAATCATGATTGCCAATGGTGGTTCCATGAAATGTGGCGGGCATTGTGAAAATGTGTGTCTCCAAATCGGTGACAACCACCTAAAATCCCATATGTTTTCTATCGACATGGGTGGTTGTGACATTGTGTTGGGTGCAGACTGGCTATGGAATTTGGGTCCCATTCTCATGGATTTTAAAGAATTAACCATGCAATTCGACCAGCAAGGCCACCAATATAAATTCCAAGGAATAATTGCTGGTTCACCTGAGATCATTAGTTCCCATCACATGGAAAAGTTGCTCAAAAAAGGTCATTTAGGTGTCATTTCCCAACTCCATGCCATACAAGCAACAGAGACACCCCCGGTGCCGCAAGGCCTCCAAGCCCTCCTTTCTAAACATCAAATGGTATTTTCCACTCCCCAAGGACTCCCTCCTTCCCACGGTGTTCATGATCATTCCATTCCCCTTGTAACTGGAAGCCTTCCTCCCAATATCTATCCATATCACCACCCCTTTTCAAAAAAAAATGAAATTGAGAAAATGGTTCAGGAACTCCTTACTGTAGGCGTTATCCACCCTAGTATGAGCCTTTACTCTTCTCCTGTAGTCATGGTCTTGAAGAAAGAAGGTTCTTGGAGAATGTGTCTTGACTTCCGTGCCCTCAACAAATTGACCATTAAAGACAAATTTCCCATTCTTGTCATTGATGACCTCCTAGATGAATTGAGTGGCACCCAATTCTTTACTAAACTTGATCTTTGCTCAGGCTATCACCAGATACATATAAAAGAGGAACACATTCCCAATATGGCCTTTCGAACTCATGGGGGACACTATGAGTTTTTGGTCATGCCCTTTGGCTTGTGTAATTCCCCCTACTCCTTCCAAAGCCTCATGAATCATGTCTTCCATCCTTTTCTATGTCATTTTGTCTTAGTTTTCTTTGATGATATCCTCATCTATAGAAAAACCTGGACAGACCATCTTACTCATGTGGATCGAGTTCTCCATCTACTCTCTCAGCACCAACTTTTCGTGAAACAATCTAAATGTGCCTTTGGTGCCTCAGAAGTAGAATACTTGGGTCATCTGGTTGGCAAGGATGGCGTCAAGGTGGATCCGAAAAATATTGAAGCTATGCAAGATTGGCCGCACCCAAGGACTCTCAAAATCTTGCGTGGATTTTTGGGCTTAATATGGTATTATCACAATTAGTTTGTTAAGAATTATGGAAAGATTGCAGCACCTCTCACTGCTCTCCTAAAAAAGAACTCTTTCACTTGGACTCCAGCCACTGCTCAAGCTTTCCAAACCTTGAAGATGGCCATGTGCACCACTCTGGTTCTGGCCCTTCCCGATTTCACAAAGACCTTTGTGTTAGAATGTGATGCCTCAGGGAAAGGAATCAGTGTTGTCCTTATGCAAGAGGGTCGACCTTTGGCCTTCACCAGCAAGCAACTATCTAAAAGGAATATGGGCAAACCCATCTATGAAAAGGAAATGTTGGCTATTCTGCATGCTGTTGATTTGTGGCACTCTTATTTCTTGGGGAAACGTTTCCAAATTAAGACAGACAATCAAAGCCTCAAGTACTTTCTGGAACAATGCATTTCCTCCCCGAAGAAACAAAAATGGGTGACTAAACTCTTTGGATATGATTATGAGATCATTTACAAGAAAGGAAAAGACAATGTGGTGGCAAATGCACTGTCCCAAAAATATGAAGACGAAGGATCCCTTTTTTCTCTTTCCTTCATTGTACCAAATTGGCTCCAAGCTGTTCACCAGGAATGGCTACAAGATCCCAAAAGTTTTCATCTGATCCAGCAATTGCAGACCAATTCTCTAGCTCCCCCAGGGTATTCTTGGCTCCAGGATGAGCTTCGATACAAAGGCCATTTGTATTTAAGTAAACAATCAATGCTTAAATCCAAGGTACTTTCTGAGTTTCCTGCTACACCCACAGCGGGGCACTCTGGGTTCACCAAAACCTATGATAGGGTCAAACATTCTTTTTTATGGGATGGTATGAAACAGGACATCCGCAATTTTGTCGCTGAATGTGATGTGTTTCAATTCAACAAGGGATAAATAGTCAAATCTCCGGGCACACTACAACCACTTCCGATTCCACCTGCTATTTGGAAGGATATCTTTATGGAATTTATTACCGTCTTACCCAAATCGGGAAATAAATCAGTCATAATGGTGGTTGTGGATCACCTGTCTAAGTATGCTCATTTCTATTCTCTTCAACACCCATTTACTGCATCCACAGTGGCTCAAATTTTCATGGACTAGGTCTTCAAGATTCATGCCATGCCGCACTCTATTGTTTTTTATCATGACCCAACTTTTACAAGCAATTTTTGGCAAGAACTCTTCAAGCTACAGGGCACCCAATTACATCTCAGCACAACTTATCATCCCTAGACTGATGGTCAAATGAAAGCTGTCAACAAGTGTTTGGAAACATATCTGAGGTGTTTTGCCTCTGAAAAGAAAAATCAATGGGCTCAATGGTTACCCTTAGTTGAATGGTGGTACAACACTTCCTACCATACACCTACACGCATGACTCCTTTTGAAGCGGTATATGGACAGAAGCCACCTTCAGTTATCTCATACTTACCGGGTAACTTGAAGGTGCAGGAAGTTGACCAAACACTTACAGTTTGAGAGGATATTCTTCGTACCCTCAAAGAGAACTTGGTCATGGCACATAATCACATGAAGCAACAAGTAGATCAGGGTCGCTCTGAACGTCAATTTGCAGAAGGGGATCAAGTGTTTCTGCGACTGAAACCATACAAGCAAACTTCCCTCAAGGTCAATCATTTTTAGAATCTAGCACCCAAATTTTATGGTCCTTATACAGTTCTCAAGTGTGTGGGACAAGTCGCCTATCAGTTATCTCTGCCCAATCATTCTAAGCTACATCCTATTTTTTATGTTTCATGCTTAAAGAAGGTGATTAGAACTAGGTGCCAAATTTAAACCAACCTTCCCGAGTTAGTTGAAGAAGGATCCATTTGTCTACAACCAGAAGCCGTTTTGGACCAGCGTGAGTGTCGCCTACATTAGAGAACCATCAAGGAAGTGTTAGTCTAGTGGAAAGATACAACTCCAGCAGATGCCACTTGGGAACCAGCTACCATTCTGCAATAGTTTCCACATCTCAAGCCTTGAGGACAAGGCTATTTTTAAGGGGGCGTACATGTTAGGGTCCTAACCCGCACATAGGTAGAGAAATATATTTGGATGTAATAAAGGTCAATATTAATAAGGCCTTTCAATAAAATAGAATAAGGCGGATGTAAGAATACTTAATAGACGCTTCCACTTCTAGAAGGATATTCCTCTAGATGCTTCTCTTGATAGACATATTTAGTATAAATAAGGGTCGAGGGTATGAAAACCCTAGCTTGGAGATTATTGTAATAGAGCACTGCTCGACTGGAGGTTGCCCCCTCGAAGAGGCCCGTGAACATTTCTTTCTGAATCAAAGTGTTATTTCTGTTGTTGTTCTTATATCATTTTTGTGTTATTGTGAAGATTATGCTGGTTATATTACTGTTATTCTGCCATTTCTAGCATTTTATTTATGTTCTGCATACTTTTTATATCTGGTATATTACAAAATTCCATAGTCAAGAGAGATAGGCCATCTATTATTATTCCTATTATACATGTCATCGTCACTGCAAGGATGAATTTAATGATCTACTAACCTTCAATAGAGGGACTATCAAGGCCTACTAACAAAACAATTTTACCCTACAAATCATTTATAGAAAAACATGAATATTTCCATGGCCTTGCACTCTAGTTTCAACGCTTCCAGTAGTTGGTGGATGGGTAGTATTTGACCTCTAAACCTATTGTCAATGTGGATGCTCCATTTTTTGGTCCTCATTGAGTGACATATTTGTTATTGGGAGCGAACCCATTGAAGACTTATAAATGTACTTGTGCCTATAGAATGCCAAACTGGATGACTGCTCATGCTCCATCTTCTTTACATGTCATTGTAGCTTCTAAATTTCAGCTTCTTGTTCCCTGGAATTTTCTCTCAGGCTTTGATTTTCCACATCTAACAGGAATTCCTTCAATTCAATAGTGCCCAACTACTCCGTAAGGGAGGTCTGCTGCTATGAAATCTCCTCCACCCAATGCTCTAGATTCACCTTCCACAATTTGAGGCTCAATATTAAATCCCCTAGCATGGATTGAGACTCATCACAATGGTGCTTACATCTAGAAATGACAAGGTAAATTGGATCACTGGTATTGACCATTAGGGGGTTGACTCTAGTGCCAACTCCCAAGTACATAATGAAAGTATGCTTCTGTAGCTTGCTAGTCTGGGCTTATTCATGTGTGAATGGCATATTTTTTTTTTTTAAACCCCAACATTCGTCTCTTTAGCGATGAACCGAACATGTTTGTCTCTTGTATAGCCACTTGGTGGCAAAGTATGTAACCTTGTTGCTCTAGCGACTACCTGTTCATCCTTCATTCGACCTTTTTAGCTTTAGGGTTGGTCGGTCTAGTGACCAATCTTCGTCATTCTACCGACTAACCGTGGTTTACTGACTAAGTTTTCCAAGGTTGTCTTGGTCGCCCTTGTGACTAATATTAATCGTTAGACTGACTAACATTCATCGCTAGACCAACTAATTATGGTTGCTAGAGTGACCAAGGTTATGTTTTCCTTAGAGATGCTAGCAAGGCTTCCGACTAAAGTTGGTCGCTAGACCGACTAATCTTGGTCGATGGACTGACGAATGGTAACTTTTCCCTATTGTGAATAGGCTTCTTTTCCAGGTCGCTAGACCGACGAATATCCATGTGTGGTTGCTAGACCGACGAATTGATTCCGACGAAGAAAAAAAATCATCTTGGTCACAACAACAACCCTATTCTGACAAAACTTTGTCGCTACTTTGTCGCAAAAACGTTCAAATTTAGTAGTGCCTCATTAACTCTTGAGGAGGTCTTCCCACCTACCAGTTTGAATGTAATTCATTTCTGGGTCAGAGGGTTGTTCTGATTTGAGCAATAAATTCCAGCATGGTACTGGTTCGGTGGAGGTTAACGCAACCATTTTGGGTCCCTTCCACCACCTTTTTATTATCCATTGTGGTCTCTCTTAGCACATCCCCTTCACAGCAGTCATGCAACCCGTATCCCTTATATATTAAAATAACAGAATTTACATTCATCGACCTTTTGTACAAAGGTCCATCAAATCAAACATTCACACTTTTGATTTTTCCATAGTTCCTGGACAATAACGTTATATTTACAGACTAGGGGAAACAGGGTGTTACAATTCCCTCCCCCTTAAATGAATCATCATCCTCGATGATCTATTTATCAACATAATATGTAGGTACAGGAGTAAACAAAATCGGATATTCATGTCTCATGGCATCCTCCATTTCCCATGTAGCCTTATCTGAGCCAAAGTGCTTCCATTGCACCTTGACTTGTGCAATGGTTCAGTTCCTGAGTAAGGTTTCCTTCCTATCTAATATGCATTGGGGTTCTGGAAGGAATTCTCCCTTCGGCTCCACCTAGATCACAGACCAGACAATTATATGATTAGCATCATGTACATATTTCTTCAATAATGAAACATGAAAAACATTATGTGCGTTTACAGTGGGAGGAAGTGCTAGTCTATAGGATACATGTCCCACTCTATCTAAGAATTTAAAGGGCCCACAATACTGAGGTGCCAATTGGCACAATCTCCCATTCTCAGGGAACTCTTCTTGGGTCTAACCTTGAGATAGACATGGTCTTTGGTCTTGAACTCTCGGGGTGTTCTTTTCCTGTTAGCATAAATTTTATGTCTATCCTGAGCAATCTTCAGATTTTTCTTTATCTGAATTACTTGTTGTTCCATTTCTTTCAGCATGTCGGGTCCGATTGTAATTATTTCCATTGGATTATTCCAGCTGATTAGAATCTTGCACTGTCTACCATAGAGGGATTCAAAAGGACTCATCTTCAAGGATTTTTGATAATCGTTGTTGTAGGAAAACTCTACCAATGGTAGGTAGTCTTCCTACTTCTTAGGCTGATGCATTACATGCATCCTTAGCATGTATTCTAATATTTGGTTCACTCTTTTTGTCTGTCCATCAGTTTGAGGGTGATATGCTTTGCTGAACAACAATTTAGTCTCAAAACTGGCCATTAGGGATTTCCAAAAGTTTGAAGTGAATTTGGTATCTCTGTCATATACAGTTTCCTTGGGCATGCCATGCAGTCTGAATATCTTCTTCATGAAGATGTTGGCAATATCTATTGCCTTGCAAGTTGACTTGACAGGGATGAAATGGGCAGACTTACTCAGTTTGTCCACCACGACCATGATGGCATCATTTTTCTTGGTCGACTTTCGTAATCCGGTGATGAAATCCATGGAGATGGTTTCCCATTTCCATTATGAGATTGGTAGGGGCTGTAATAATCCTATTGGATGTTGGTGCTCTACCCTAACTTGCTGGCATTATAGGCACCTAGATAGATAGTTAGCTATGTCTTTCTTTAACCCAGGCCAATAGAATTGTTTCCTAGTGGCCATGATCATCTTCTGATATCCTAGGTGACCTGTATATGGTCTTTTATGTAGTTCATCCATGATGAACTTCTTCAAGTCATCACAATTCAGAATATACAATCTGCTTTTCTAAGTCAACAACCCTTCCTCGAGCATTTGGTATCCTTCATACTTCATCCCTGTAGGCTCTTGTCTTAGGTATGAGGTCACATTCTTGAAGAATTCATCTGTCTCCTATGAATTTCTGACTCTTTCGTTGACATCAGTTTCATAGGTGCTTACTGCTGCCAGATGAATCCTTTTTATACTCATGCTAAGGGCATTGGCCACCCTATTTTCCTTTCCTTTTATGTGTTTGATTTTGAAATCTAATTCACTTAGGAGAGCCATCCACCTAGCTTGTCTAGCATTGAGTTTTAGTTGATCAAATAGGTGCCTCAACCCACAATGGTCTATCATAAGCACAAATCTCCTTCCCAGGAGGTAGTGCCTCCAAATTTTTAAAGCATGTACTATGGAAGCCAACTCTAGATCATGGGTCACATAATTAATCTCATGTTCATTTAATTTCTGGGACAGATAGGAAATTAAACATCCCTCTTGCATAAGGACTCCTCTGAGTCCTTCCTTGTAGGCATCTATACATATGAGGAAATCATTATCCAGGTCTGCAATATTTAGCATGGGTGCATGGGTCAGGAGGTATTTTAGTTCCTAAAATCTTTCTTCAAATTTTGATGTCCAAATGAATTTGATCCCTTTTTTCTGAAGGGCAGTGATTGGGAAGCCAATCTTGGAAAATCCTTTTATGAACCTTCTATAGTATCCGACTAAGCCCATAGAGGATCTGATATCTAATACATCATTTGTGGTAGGCCATTCCATAATATATCTGGTCTTATCGGGGTCCATTGCCACCCCTTTCTTAGAAATGTCATGGCCTAAGTAATGGACTTGCTTTTGAAAGAATTCACACTTGCTAAATTTAGCGTAGAGCTGATGCTCTCTTAGTACTCGAAGTATGAGTCTAAGATGTTCTTCATGCTCCTCCTTGTTCTTGGAGTATATTAGGATATCATCAATGAAAACCAATACAAATTTGTCTAGAAATTTGCTAAGCACATTATTCATCAAGGACATGAAAGTGGCAAAGGCATTGGTTAACCCAAATGGCACCACTATGAATTCATAGTGACCATGCCTCGTTCAGAAGGCTGTTTTGTGGACATCCTCATCCTTAATACGGACTTGGTGGTATCCAGACCTCAATTTTATCTTCGATAATATGGTAGCACCTCCCAGTTGGTTGAACAGGTCATCGATTTTGGGTAAGGGGTGTTTGTTCTTTATGGTTGTCTTATTGAGTTGTTTGTAATCTATGCACAGTCGGAGTGTGCCATCTTTATTTTTCACAAACAAGGTGGGCACTCCCCACAGAGATACACTGGTTCAGATGTAGCCTTTGTCCATCATCTCCTTTAGTTGTAGCTTGAGCTCAACCAGCTCTGGCGTGCTCATCTTGTATGACGTTCTAGATGCTGGTATCACTCCCAGTGTAAGCTCTATCTAGAAATCAATATCCCTTCTCGAAGGTAGAAATGGTACTTCTTCGGGGAACACATCCTTGTATTCTCTTAATATGGGGTGGTCCTCTAAGTTTGGTTTGTTGTCCTTAATGGATTCCAACACCGTTATTACATAAAAGGAACACCCTTTTCTGCAATAATTCTTCATTTGAAGGGTCGATATTTTTCTCACTGAGACAGGCTTCTAAATCCCTTGGAGGGTCATCTTTCTCCCTTCTCCATTTACACATTCCAAAGTTTTAAGATAAAAATCCACTTTAGTTTTATAAATAGCCAACCAATCCATACCAATCAACAAGTCATACGATTCCAGGGGAAGTGTGTTAAGGGTCACTCGGGTGGGAAATCTACCCATGATGAATTGATAGGCTGGTATGGCCTCTGCCACCTTTCTTTTGGTCCCAGTGGCTAATTGCACCAACCACGGTTTAGCATGTCTAATTGGTTGTAGTTTACACTTATCAACAGCCTGAGGGGGCACATAAGTCAAATTAGAACCTGGGTCAATTAAAATAGAAACTAGATGGTTGGTGATCATACCTTCGAGCTCCACTACTGAAGCTTGGTGGTTGGATTGATTATTTTCCAATAGATTTGTGGCATGATCCTAGCCACATCATTGATGGTGGTAGCTTCTTGGATATTGTATACTCTCTTATTGTTCTATTTCTGTGTGGGCAGTCCCTCAATTTATGATCTTCTCCACAACCCCAACATTTTAAGGGTTCCTTCTTGAGGTTACCAGTCTTTGTTGGGACTGTCTTAAAAGGTTTATTTCCACTTTGAGAGGGGAAATTTCACTGATGTACACTTCTAGTAGGAAGACTTCCTCTAGAATCCTTTCCATAGTTTTTAAATCTTGAGGATTTAAACCTTTTTTTCTGGAATCCCGAAATAATCTTCTTCTTCCAGTCCTCGTGGGGTCTTGTCTTACTCCCAAAATATTCATAACAATAACTTGACTTTAAGATAGCTTCTTATAAGGTCTTTGGTTCGTTGAAATGAATCCTATCTTGGTAGGTCTAAGGTAACCCACTAATGAACCACCACATTTTTTGTTTTTAATCTTTTATGTAGGGTACATACCTTAGTAGTTCAAGGAATTTATTGACAAATTCATCTATAGTGAACTGCCCCAGCCAGATCTCGCAGAATTCCTTAGTTTTCCCATCCATGTATTTTTTCATTTCTCACAAAACGTTTTCCTGATGATGGACCACACTAGTTTGGTCCGAAACGTCGAAAATAAAAAAACCTATGTGATAAATACGAAAGAACTTTATGATCAAAACAATGGTCGCAAAAGCCTTAGAACAGAGATACTGGTTCCTGAAGTATTTCTCAAATTATTTCCATGACAATTCCTTCTCATGGACTCCTTTCACATTCCTAAGGTCTTCCCACCATATGGAAGCCTTTCCATTCAAGTTCAAGATGGCTATTCGAGCCTTCAAGTTTTTAGAGTAGTCATGGACTCTAAAATACTTCTTTAAACAAAGCAGCCAAGCTTCCACCTCTTCTCCCTTCTTAATATCTCCATCGAAAGAGGGTGGTTTGGCTTTCTTGAACTCTTTAGGACCATGGGTTTTGGAATGCTTCCACTTCTTTTCCTTCCCAAGAGAATGCGAGCCGACCCTACTACTAGAATATCCTTCAAAGTTGTTAGATTCTTTTCTAGAGGACTCTCCCAATGAGTGTCCCCTGCCTCCAAGTTGGAACTTCTTCATGGTACTTCTCTCAGTGGGGTCACTTATTGAGTCATGTTTTCGAGTCTTAGGTGGACTTTGACTTATCTTCTTGTGTCGTCAGTACACATGACTGGTTGCGGGTTCATGTTGTAGTTTCCTCTATATGTCAGATAAGATCTATAGAAAGACTACATTAATTTCTATTTGTTTCTCTTGCTACTTTATCAATCTCCCATTTTCAGCCTTGAAACTCTGTAACACGGCCCTGAGGCCCCTCATAGTTTCAACCAAATCTAGAGGGGTTTCTAGTGTCCTCCTTTCATCAAATTCTTCATCTCTATTGTGGGAGCCATCCCCCACTTCATTACACATCACCATCCTTTAGTCTTGGATTTTTTCCCCATGATTCACTGACTAATCGAGTGTTAACAAAAAAAACACTTATTGTTAGCTAACAGTATATCAGTTTATGAACAATACATGGTTCAATTTCTTAAATTCATACACTCAGTAAAAAGTTTCACTCTTTTCTTTAATAACATTTTCAACCATACTTTTAAGAAAGGGCATGGTAGGGTGTCACTCCTTTAAATTACTCCCAATAGCATTTTTAAGCGATTCGTCTATAAGCCCAAGCAGACCAAGTGTTGTAACCATGCTCTGATACCAATTTGTAAGACACCCAGATACCAATTTGTAACACACCCATGACGTGGATAAAAAATTTCAATTTTCTTAAAGGACAGTATCTCCATTCATGGTTCCTAATTTGGAAGACCAAGGAGCCAGTCTGACCTCCTGGTCACGGATCTCTAATTTTGAAGCCAAACAATTCTCTGGGATCTTGATGGTCTCGTTCTATAATTAAACACAAAACCCTTCAGTTTCTTGGTGTAGGTTTAAGGGCACCTGCGACCTCCCTTTTCACCCTGATTCGAAAAATCAGAGTGTCGGGCATTAGATCCTTTTGTTTGATAAGCCCCCTCTTGATGTGACCTTGGTGATGACCATGCAATTGTGGGCACAACCACAAGCGGTTTGGAGTCAAACTGCTTTTGGGCCTGCAATGCTCTTACAACCTCCACGTGTCCTCTTGACGAAACCATAGTTTGAATTGCGGTCCCCCCTCAATACCTTAAAATCCTCGCAACTCATGTCCCTGCAATGCTACGGGGTCGTCGATCTCACAAACTTGATGATAACGACTAAATTGACGATTTATATCTACGACTCTCAGATCTACGAACACCTTTCCTACTCAATCAACACTCCTGCCTTCATTCCATGTGGTTGAAATTTCAACCCAGATCAATGGTCCTGTGGCCCTCTTCTCGATCGATGGTCGAGATCTCCTCCAGGTCTCCAGACTTCGGAGATCTCAACTCTCAAACCTCTTTTCCCAATGGCTTTTACCCGAAGTCTAAGATCCACTAACGTGTGTCGCCCCCAAATCTAACGATCAAGGATTACTTCGGGTCTTCTCCCAAAACTCATAGATTTACGCCACGTGTCCTCACACTCAGATATGACGGCACAGATCCGATCTCCTCCTACACACTCTTCTAATTGTCTGATCTTGGATTCCCACAGTCCATATCTCTCACAGAGCTTGATCCAACGGTCACTGCTGCTCCTTCTCCTGATCTTACGAACTTGAAACAAGTTCCCCTCCTGGATCTCATCAGTGATTCTAAAAGCACTTATCTCTTTTGAGATTGGTTCTTAGGAAATTTTTAATTCCCACATACTCCTGCGTTAGTCTTCTCACATCAGATCGACGGTCCATGACCTTCCTTGATCCAACGGTCCAGATCACATTGCAACTTTAGGTTTCATAAGTTTAGTCACGCCAACATGCAAATCTATCGATGTGAAAATCCCTGATCTTGCCAATCCGACGGTCAAGGAGGGTTCCGATAGATCCTTATATCTATGGTCCAGATCACGTCACAACTTCAGGTTTTGGGAGTTTAGTCATGCCAACATGCGAACCTCTCGATGTGCAAATCCCCGATCTCGCCAATTTGATGGTCAAGGAGGGTCCCGATAGATATTTAGATCTATGGTCCAGACCAAGTCACAACTTCAAGTTTTAGGAGTTTAGTCACACCAACATGCAAACCTATCGATGTGTGAATCCTCGATCTCATCAATCCAACGGTCAAGGAGGGTCCTGATAGATCCTTAGATCTACGATCTAGATCACGTCGTAACTTTGAGTTTCAGGAGTTTAGTCGTGCCAACATGCGAACCTCCCGATGTGTGAATCCTCAATCTCGCCAATCTGATGGTCAAGGAGGGTCTTGATAGATCTTTAGATCTACGATCTAGATCACATCGCAACTTAGGGTTTTGGGAGTTTATTTGTGCCAACATGCAAATCTCCCGATCTGCGATCTTGCAAAGACTAAAGGAGTCAAGGTGTTAACGCCTACGCCCCTTCTTCAAATCTAACGGTCATGACAAACCTTGGATCCTCCTGAACGGATCTCATCCATTCATCTTCTAGATGAAAGGATATCCTCTTTCGATACTTGAATCTCACTATTCTTCCTGAGCTTTGTTGGCTCTGAAGGACTTAAGAGTTTTGCACTCTTTCTCTTGAACATATTGTATTGGAAGAATTTTGTCGTGCACCTCTTATGTTCAATTACTCAACTCTAGAGCCTAATATGGTCTCGATCTCTATGCACCTTATAGAGACTCAGTGCATACATGCACTACCTCACCTGAGCTTAATAGACTCTGTCCTCACACTTATTGCGGGGTTCAACCTCCGAAATCAGGGGAGTACTCACTTGACTCTAGGACCGTGAGGAAATTCCCTAGGGAAGTCCTTTCTAGGAATTAAAATAGAACATAAGGAAAATCAAGAAGATGTAAAAATTCTCAAGGAACAAACACATACTCTTAACTTAATGATTCAATACAAAATCCATTTACAGGTTTATAAATACAAGCATGCATCCATTATTTCCAATTCAAAGAACAAGGAATAGAAACACTTATCAAAACCATAAGGTGTGATGCAACTGCTAAGAGGGGTGCTCATTTCCACCCAACCATGGTCGTAGCCACTCCCAATGGATTTATAACTAGCCACCCATGAGCTTAGGCCACGATTATTTGAGATTCACTCTCTTACTTCCATATCAATGAAAGTTAGGGATGAAGGTTACTCTCCTTATCCCAATACAAGAATAGATAAGGATGAAGGTTACTCTCCTTCTCTTGGCTCAGTCTATATCCCCTATGATCAGAACTCACTTTTCACTTTCAATCCTTCCTCGGACCTGAGAGCTTCAACTCCCGTCTCTGCACTCTTCGCAGGTTCCCTCTGCCCCCCACCACGCTTCCTTTATTGCCTTCCTTATCAAGATTGTATGTGGATCAAAATCCTAGTCTGTGGTTAGGTCCAGAAGCCTTACCGATGGATAGTCTTCCCCATCCCCTCATTAACTCTTGAGGAGGTCTTCCCACCTACCCATCTTACTATAATTCATTTTTGGGTTAGAGGGTTGTTCTGATCTGAGCAATAAATTCCAGCATGGTACTAGTTCGATGGAGGTTAACGTAACCATTTCGGGTCCCTTCCACCACCTTTTTATTATCCATTGTGGTGTCTCTTAGAACATCCCCTTCACAACAGTCATGCAACCCATATCCATTATCTATTAAAATAAAAAAATTTACAGTCATCGACCTTTTGTACAAAGGTCCATTAAATCAAACATTCACACTTTTGAGTTTGCCATAGTTCTTGGCCAATAAAGTTATATTTACAAACTGGGGGAAACAGGGTGTTACAATGGAGATGGATGCCATAAAATTTTCCACCCTATACTTGGAAAGAAAGGCCCATGAGTGGTGGTACCATAGGATGACTACTTTAGAACATTTACACATTAATTCATATGTAGATTTCACACAGAAGCTCATAGAACATTTACACATTAATTCCGAGAGCTCACCCAACTAAAGAAGATAGGAACAACTGAATCATTCATTGAATAATTTCATAGGCTAGAAGTCATGGTTCTAGATGTGTCAAAATCTAGGTTGATGATGGTATTTTTTGAAGGATTGACAGAACCCTTGTGTGGATGGGCTAAGGATTTTAAGCCTAATACACTGCAGGATGTGATTTGGAGGACTAGGGACCTAGAGGGGGAAACAACCAAAAAACAGTTCACTCCAAGGTCACCAATTACTCAAAGAGGAAAATATAAAATGATTGTAGACAAAGGTAAAGGGAAATTGGATGAAGCTACCAGGAGGGAGTTGAGAAGAAAACAATTATGCTACTCTTATAAAGAACCATGGGATCTAGGGCACAGATGCATGGGAAAATAAAATATTCACTACATTGAGGTTCTTTCCGATTGTGAGGAGGAAGATTATGTGGGACACATTCAAAATATAGAAGTGACCCAAACAAAAGAAAATCGCATGCATGGGGAAGAAGAAGAAGATCCAATGCACAACCAAGAAGGAATTAGGAAGGTTGTTATTGCATCCATAATCGGGGTACCTAAATTTAGCACTTGTAGGATGAGAGGATTCCTCCAAGGACAAAGGGTCACAATACTTATTGATGGTGGGGCCTCCCACAATTTTATTGATGTTGATTTGGTGAATAGGAGACACCTCCCTATTATTGAGTTTGAGGGATTCTTAGTGGAGGTAGCAATGAGATGCACCATGCCATGTGAAAGATATATCCCATAGATGAGTCTTTGCTTGGGAAGATATAATTTCACATAGGATGTTTATGTGATGGACCTACCAAAAACCAATGTTACACTTGGAGTTTGTTGGCTTAGCACCTTGGGTCCTATCACATCAAATTACAAAACTATGGAGATTTCCTTCAATTCTAAAGAAGGAAAGAGGGTGACATTGAAGGGGATGATAGAGAATGCTCCCAGGGTGGTTTCTAATGTTACGAGGAAAAATCTCTCTATGGATAGGGTAAACCACAATAGACAGAAATGATTGCAGAAATCAACTCTATCCTCAAATATGCTATATAAAAAAATATGCTAGAGAGATAAGATAAAAGGCCTACCTCATCTAGATGTTCGATGAAGTCCACCATTGAGCACTTGACCCAAAGAAATATACCTACAACTAGTTCTCAACAACCAAGCAAAGCAAGCATATGGTGATAATATAAGATGTTAGCACATTTGATAGCATAATCCATTAATATACATAACAAATACACCCATGGATAATAATTCAAATATTTGTGGGATATCAATTGGATGGGAAAAGAGTATTTCTATTAATATATGATCAATAGAAGTGAAAAAGTTACAGACATTCATGTTGGCATGGTTCGGAACCAAGAAACTAAGTTCCTTCCAGTTGGGCCTCCACCACTTCAATCCTCCACCAAAGGCAAGCTCATAGAAGCGAGACAATGAAGTTCTCAATCAATAAGGGAAGAGCTTGGGGGATGAACACTATGCTCAGACTTAAAGGACAAAGGGATGCAAACTCAATATGAAGTAAATAATTTCTCCAGAGTAACTTTTCTCTCAAAGTTGAATTCTTTCTCCTCTTTTCCATAGCTCGAAATTGGCCCATTTATAGCCTTCAAATGGAATTGAAGGGCCAAGTCAGAACATTTCTAGTATATGGAAGGCCAAGGATCATAGATGTCCTATCGTGACATGGAAACCCAACACCATTTTTCATTTTTTGGGCACAAATCTCCATGTACATGGGATGTCATGGTGCAGCCTGCGTATACACATGTTGTATAGTAGGCAAGGTGCGTACATGTGGAAAAAATGTATTTTTTAGCTCTGGAACTTGCAAAAGGGCATGGAAAGTATGCATATGAAAATTGAAAAAGGCCTTCTGTGTAAGATTTCATAGGGTGAGGAAAATCTTTCTATAACAAATGCCACTTAATGTGTGTGGTTAGAGGAGTATATGCGATGGCCGAAATACATTATAAAAAACCCAGAAGTGGAGTGATGGGCAACCAGCTAGAAGAACTAGTTGCTCATTACATTCTCCACTGAATTTGCATACATGAATGCCAATTTGAATTAGACTATAGGTCCATGTGAAAATATACCAAACAACTGCTTATGGCCATGAATATGAAAATACAAATGTGGTTACATGCCAAAGGTTGTCATAGTCACAAACAAGGCCCAGTAGAACCAATCTCAAAATCAATCTGAAGATATCTTTATACAATGGAGTACAATCTGATATCCCATGATCACTGAAGTCATATAGGTACTGGTCCAATAAAAAGGAAGCAACAACTCAAGAAAGTTGTGGCCACATACTGATGTATTCAAGTCTTCTACACAATCCACCAAAGGTGTAAGTCTACATCATGTGAATAAAGGAGTTGAGGTCGAACACAATGAGACATTATTTGACTACTAGTCATTAAGGTATACCATTAACAAACACGAGACAACCTACCGATAATGAAAGTAGGTATCAAGGCACCGAGTACATTCTTACAAGTGTGAATAAAGGAGTTAGGGTCAAACACTTGAATAATCCATCAATCAGGAGACATTTATGTATTTCTAACTGTCGATGGCAAGAGAACCTGCCACTAATGAATACAAGCCTCAAGGTACTCATAAGACTCCAAGTCTTGTTTCTAGAATAGATGAGCTAAAGTCGATGGAAGGAGACCCACTGAAAGGAGAGTATTAAGGCATCTCTCATCATTCAACACAAGGTACAAAGCAGGTGCTTCATGATTTGGAGGAAATCGGATGAAGAACATGTTCACGAACCAACAACCCTGTGCATCTTTCACGTGTTCCAAGTGCAAGTGGTACATGAAAAAGACCCTCTAAATAGCAGCCAATGAGGAAAATTGCTGACAAAGGTGAGGAAACCACCAATAAGGCTAATGGCATCCAAGACACTACAAAAATCCCAATGTGTGAATAGATGTCTTGTCGTTGAACACAAGGGAAACCACCCAATCAATGACCAATGATGAAATGTTGATTTTTGGGTTCAGGTTACCTACCAATGATGAAAGTAGGACTAGGGTGCATGATAGGACTACAATATCATTTGATTCTGAGACAAACTGAGGGTATGTCCGACATGAAAAGACAAGAGTTCTGAGGAATGGCGACATAGGTTGATAGAATTCCTTTGAACAAGAGCATGAGACATATGGAGGACTCTAGCAACATAGACTCAATGATGAAACCATGAGATGCAAGAGGCATCAATGATATTCTCCATAGGGAATGGAAGAGTAACTAGTCGGTGGAGAAAAGCCTCTATAACGAGCTCAACTTCCTAAGGCCATGCTAAACCCAAAATTATCATGAAAAATGGACTCAATAACTTTGTGCTATGTTCAAAGGTCACACAATTGTTGCAAATATAATATAATACTCCCTTCCCACTCGTCTTTTTTGTTGGTTGTGGAGCCTGATTATCTTCTTGATTTAGAGGTCCTTGCTTTCAGCCATGTTTATACCCCATGAAGTATTTACACCCCAGAAGTATGTACACTCTTCCACACGGGGGAGAGAAGAGGGGGGTACCCCCTCTGCGGGGTTCAAGGGGGCTATCCCCCCGGCTGGGGGGTCTTGGGGCAAGCAGGCCCCCAGCGGGGGTTTGGGGGTGAATCCCCCGGAGCAAAAATTGCCTTGTAAAAGTATATTGTAATTTCATTGTAAATCTGGACCATTCATTATAAGGTCTCAGATCTAACGGCAGAGATTATGTTAGGGTTTTTTTCCCTAGAAGGCAAACCTCGTTTATGAGGGAAATGTATTGCGGCTATGGATGATGGTGAATATTGTATTCTGAGAGAGGAGACTGTGAGAGAAAGAAGAGGAAGTTACAACAAGTTTTGTTGTAGGTTGTATCCC
>JZKD02S0122844.1:212364-223852 GCA_000966675.3 Picea glauca
GAGATTATGTTAGGGTTTTTTTCCCTAGAAGGAAACCCTCTTTTATGAGGGAAATGTATTGCAGCTATGGATGATGGTGAATATTGTATTCTGAGAGAGGATATTGTGAGAGAAAGAAGAGGAAGTTACAACAGGTTTTGCTGTAGGTTGTATCCCTTCATTTGTTGGATATTAATAAAGGAAGGACCTGGCAATTTCTCTCGTGGATGTAGCCCACACTGGGTGAACCAGGTAAATATGTGTCTCTCTTGTATTGTGTGTCTTTTGTGTTTTGTTTCTGCATTTGTTTTATTTTATTGCTCCGCGGTCCTGTTTTTCTAACATTTTTTTGTTTTTTCATAGACAAATTAATGCTATGATACAGAGGAGGAAACGAGTGTCTCAAGTAAGAAAAACTAATTCCAACAGTGGAACAAACCTATGCTCAATGCAAGGAGATGCATGCAAGAGATGGACACTCAGGGGAATGTTTCCTCCTAGGTATAGGGTGTCAAATTGTGAAGGATATAAACGAGGCTCTTCTTGGTTGAGGATGCAAAAACTATTGAGGAAAACAGTTTATAACGTAAAGTGAGAACTAGTTATAGGCTCAATACTACAAGCAATGGCATGAGATGCAATCACAACTTAACGCCAAAAAATGTCCTTTTTCGTGATCTTTAGTCTAGTTGTTGTGAAAAAGGGATAAAATTGTACCAAATAGACATCCTTTCAAATCTAATTTACGAGTGTGAAAGAGACAAGCTCACTTGGTAATATTTTCACTTTTTGAAAACAAGTTGGAAAAGAGATTAACTAAGACTCACAACCTTTAAAGTCCAATTTAACGAGTGTGAAAGGGACAAATCACTCGAAAATATTTTTGTTTTTTAGATGATTTTGAAAAGAGCTTAAATCAGACTCACTTGGGAGTTTCTAGACGGCAAGTCATGGGGGAGGCCAAGGCTCTCGTGCTAGACTTCTGTGGAATGTTAGTATCTTATGAATAACCAACACAAGCCAGGGAAAACCCAAAGCTCTCCAAGTCGAGGAGGATAAAGTGCTAACGTAGGTTATCATCTCCGTGATATATCGAATAATGTCTCTTATTGAAAAGGACATAGGTGGAGGCATTGGATACCCCACAAGGCCATCCCAATCAAAGGGGATCTCCTCAAGACTTTGAGGGAGAGAACTCAGGAAGAGTAAAACTCTCCCTTTTTCATAAGGTGCAGGATCAGGAATGCTAAGGATATGGTCAAAGGACACATCACCCTCCAAAAGAAGAGTGGGATTAACCGAAGGTTGCATCGGCAATGTCACTTACTTAGACTTGTCACTCTCCAAGAGAAGAGTGGGGTCATCGAATATTTCATCAGCACAACCACTTCTTCAACCATTAATTGAATAGGATGTGAGACAACAAGGTCAAGAGATGGATCACCCCCAACAACAGGAGTGATGTCGGTCGAATATTTCATCAACAGGACCGCTAGTTGAAAAGGATGCAAGAAAACAAGGTCAAGAGACGCATCACCCCTTAAATAAAGAGGGTTGTCAGTTGAATATTTCATCCACATGACCATTGTATCAACCGAAGAGGGTTGGGAAACCAAAGACGACTCAAAACCCGATGGTCCCCCAGGTAAGGACCATGCTTCTGGTACCACAACAGTAGTAGGACACAAATGAGTAAGGTGATCTCCTTTGCAAAGAGTACAAAGTATCTTGGGTTTACATCTTACATGTCTAGGATTCTCAATTGTATGAATTCCCCCAACATGACTTGCAGTGGCTGGTTACATGCTCCCAGTATGACTTGCAGAGGCTAGTAGCAAATATCCAACATGACTAACAAAGGTTGGTGATATAATGCGAGTATGTGACTGACCCTCACAAGATGCATTCGAGGAAGGTAGGGTCCAAGGATAGTTAAAATAGGAAGTGCAGAAAGAGATGGACCTCTCTGTCAAATCTGGCCTACTAGACATGGCATAAATGTGGTGAATCAGTTCCATGAAGTCGAAAGTTCCCAGAAGGGAAGAATACATTCTGAAACCAATATTATTAGTTGTCGGGTGATAATTGTCAATCACAGAGATCAATGGTCCAACAGATGCATTGTGAATAGCATACGCAAAGGATAACTGGTTGATCATCACGATCTTTCCATCATGAGGAAAACAAAGAGTACGGAAGACGGACAATGTGATGATATTCATAGCATAGTTCCAATTGCATCCTAGTAAGAAGTTATAATCAAGAGGCACATCAACTACCTCAACCTCCACCTCTACCATCTTCATGCCCAACTGGACCGAAAAGGAAGGAAGAATATCATGAGGGCGGAAGGAATGACCGTCAAAAGCAGTCAACATGTTCGACGATTTAGAAAGAGACGGAGAACCAAGAGCTTTCCAACAGATCAAGGACATCATACATGCAGCAACACCTTCATCAACAACCACATGTTTGATGGTATACTTTGAGTACCCCACATGGATTTGGAATGCCACATGGTAAGGCAAGCGAGGCTTCACATATGTGACATCAAACTTGCTAAATTTTGAGCCACTGGGATCTAGAGCTCCTAACCGAGATAGAAAGGCATTCCTCTGTGAAGGACACATCTGGAGTAACTCTAGAGCTGACATCACACAAGGGGTTTGACCCAGGTCCTCAAAAATAGATTAATTTTGGGTGGCTCTAGCATTTAGATTGTGGGTAGAGCGCTTGAGTACTCCTTTCGGAATACGAGGTGGTGGATTTTGTTTTTCTATCTGTAAAGTCATCTCTGGAGGAGGGGGAGGATGTTCTAGACAGGGTATAGCATGTGAAGAACTATAATATTGATATCAAGCGGCTACATGAACTCTTGCATCTACCTTATTGATACACAAATGGTCACCATCTTGCAACGGTGGGTTTTGACTCCCACCAGTCGCATTTTCGGCATTTGAGGAGCTTGAGGCCATGTGTTGATTATGTGGGAAAGGATTCATCATCATGATGGGCGGTAGAGATAATAGCCTCGTAGTTTCCGCAATTTTGGGGCGTAAATGAGTAAGGTGATCATCTATACAAAGATTACAGGGAAATTTCACCTTACACCTTTCTTTCTTGCCCTCTCCAGTATTATTATTTGTCTTCTCATTATTACCATTGTCCTCAGGTTTATTATTATTTTTCCCACCCTTATGATTATTATTACATCCTTTCTTCTTATTCCTGCCTAGTTGTTGGTTACCATTTGGGCTGGTCGACGATTGCACGCAATGTACATCCACCGACTGAGTGGGATTGGAAGACATAGATGAGGTTGGCCCTCCTATAGAATGGTTTAGAGACAACTCTTTCAAATGTCTTGTCACTGAGTCTGCGGATTTTACATTGGTAGAGCCTACAATGCCATCGACATGAGATTCAGGCTTTTGTCTAGGGTCATAGGTTGACCATGGTGTGTCTCGAAGAATTTGGTATACAATCCCAGACTGAGAGTATATAAGATCTAATTATTGGTCTTTGAAGATTGCTTCTTCCTCGGTTGTAACCCCAGATGTAGAAACATCCTTCAACATAGAAGGTTGCAAAGAATTAAGGAACCATTCTAAAAGAAATGTCAGGGGTATGGAGGTCTTAATCAACCTCTTCCATCTATGCTACTCCTGGATATGATCCGAGATATGAGTGGATGTGTCCTGGCGTAAATTAGACAGAATTTATAGGCCAGCATCATAACGAACTGACAATTGGAAGTGGTTAAGGAAGACTATTACCATATGACTAAAGGTCCCGTATGCCCCCCTAGGTAGCTCGATATACCATTTCGCAATGACCCCAATGAGGGTGCGGTGAAATAATCTTAACCGAATGGAATTGTCATTAAGGGAATTCAAAGAGCACCATAGGTGAAAGGTGGTGACGTGATCACCGAGATCCTCGCCATTCTTACCTTCGAATTTCAGAATGTCTGAAGGAAGATTGGTGGGGACAAGGGATTAAGCGTGGCCAGAAAAGGGAGATGGGGTTGCAACATCTGGCCCCAAGCTCCCTGGAAAGATTGTGTTTGAGGAACTGCAGTCCATCTAGGGTTCTGGTAGGCACCATGGCCCAGTATGGGATTGTAATACCCACCTCCAGGATGATTCATAAAAGGTTGGTTGGGCATCATTCCTGTAGGAATGTTCTGATGGGGGTTATAAAAATTTCCCCCAGCCGGAGTGGATCTGGGTTGGGGGTTGCCCAAATCATAAAACTGACTTCCTCTGGGTGTGAATCTAGAAGATAAAAGTGGATTCTTCATGCCAAACATGTTGGTCAGAATCGGTACTGAGGAGGTAAGGGTATAGGATAGAACTTGAGCAGAAGCTTGTCCACCAGGTTGGTTGCTCCACCCATAAGAAAGAGGATTAGACCCGAGGTTAAAAGAAGGGATACCTCCCACATTAGAATTCATTTGAGGGATTTGAGAACCACCAAATGAGAATGTAGTATAAGGAGGCATAGTGCCCCCAAGTCCAATGCTAGCATTAGGGCCAAAAGCTAGGATGGCGTTCGAAAATTGTGAAGTAAAATTCATCATACCATAGGAAAAAAGACTAGAGGCCAAAGGGATGACATAGACATTATAGCCTGGTGAATGACCAAGAGACCCAAATGGGTTTGAGGCAATAGGTTAAGCATTAATTATAGGACAGGAAGCAGTGATGATAGGTTGCTCTGACACTACAACCATTGTGGTTGGAGGAGTCTAAGGGGTTCCATTAACTATATTAGGTGTGGGATTCGAAGGGCTCCTGGTGTTATGATGACTTAGTTCAGTACTCATCCTTGTAGAATCAAAATTCTAAAAAGTGGAGGTGTGTGTACCATGTCTAATAACTCTATACCTTTTAGAAGGAAAAGACTCGAAATTCGGTGGTAACTATAACACGGGACGAGACCGGTGGGGATGTTGGTCTGACTCCATGATGACTTAAGACTCTAAATACAAAAAATAAATCCTAAGGCCAACTAGTAATCAAAGAGAACACCAAAAATCAAATGACCAATATACACACAAACGGGGTAAAGTGGTTGAAAGGGGACTCCCTCCCTAAATAAGGTATGTATTGCCCAAGAGGGGCCTGAAACTCCCTATTAAATATCGAAGGTATCAGAATCAATTATAAGGGCCCTCATGGGCTTAACAATGCAGTTGGTCAGATCCCCCCAGAGAGGTAATCCTCCATAAAGGTTGTGTGTTGTTCGACCCTTATCTGACCCAGGGTACCTGCAGAATAAACCCTGCAAGTAACCTATGTTTCACCTAAGTCAAGCAACTAAGCAACCAATGTATAATCAATGCACAGGTGAGTAGTCATAAGTCAGGTCCACCATATGGACAGGGTAGCAAATCCTGAAACCTTGAAAGCACCACCTCTAACAGAGGTAAGGGAACTAACAAGATCCCTAGATATGAATAGATCCCCATAAATATCTCTGACGCTAAGAAGGTATCGGGGGGATATCCCTTCAACCAACCTCGCGTGACCTCGTGATTAACTCCAGTGTAAGTGGAGCCTCCTGATATTACCGATTATACAATGGATTTCTCCACTCCCTTTTTTAGAAACATATGTTGATTTAATTGCCTTTGAGAAGTTTACTCACAAAATCCTATTCCAAGGCACTAAATCCTAAGCTAGTTTGTGCATCGTAGAAAATAAAATTGTGACTAATCAATTTTAAATTATAGCGTTAATTTTAATGGTCGTGCTTACTCATGAAACTCATGATGTTATGACTCAGCAAGTAAAGTAAATATGAATACAATACAAAGTCCTAACTTCAATTTTCAATAAATGATATGCTTCTTAACACAATGCAATTTTCAATTTCAACTCTACAATTTTGAAGTAAAAAATTCAATCTTTCCTTACATGTACTAAGCTAATGACAAAGACTCAAAAGATCAAAATTCCAAGCAATGCAAAATGCCTAATATTTTTGTATTTTCAATATAAGAAAAATGAAAATGCATGGACTGAACAACAACTTGATATATAAAACTCTATTGTGTATAGAAAGAGATAACTCAAGTAGAATACCAAGGAGAATCAAGGAGAATAACACCCAGCCCAATGTACAAGGAAAATCAAAATGAAAAGGTGATGAAAAAAACTCCGCCCAAAAATTCAACCCCAGAAAGGTTTCCTGTCATCCCACAGACACTCAACAGTCACTACAGAGACCCAAGAAGACTCAAAAAACATCAAATCCCACCCAGCAACCACCAAACCCAGTAAACAAGAAAAAGAGGTTGATGTACATGACTGTTCAAGGAAACAAAGTGTATGTACGCAGCTTTTAGAAGGACAGCCTATGTATACATGCGACTGTCAAGAAAAAAAACCGCGTATATGTTTCAAAAACAAAGCTAGGAAAGGGAGAAGGCTAAAAAACTCAAACCCAGAGTGAACAGAGGATATCAAGAAATGATATGACAAGAAATGCAATAGGAACGAGAGAAATCTAAGGAGAAAAACAATCCAAACCCTAAGAAAGAAGGTCAATCCCCAGTATGGTCGCCAATTCTATTACGAGGAAAAATCTCTCTATGGCTAGGGTAAACCACAACAGATGGAAATGACTGCATAAATCAACTCTATCCTCAAATATGGTATATAAACATATATGCTAGCGAGATAAGATAAAAGGCCTACATCGTCCAGATGTTCGATGAAATCCACCATTGAGCACTTGACCCAAAGCAATATACCTGCAACTAGTTCTCAACAACCAAGCAAAGCAAGCATATGGTGACAATATAAGATGTTAGCACATTAGATAACATAATCCATTAATATACGTAACAAATACACCCATGGATAATAATTCAAATGTTTTTGAGATATCAATTGGACGGGAAAAGAGTATTTATATTAATATATGATCAACAGAAGTGAAAAAGTTACAGACTTTCATGTCGACACGGTTCGGAACTGAGAAACTAAGTTCCTTCCAGCTGGGCCTCCACCACTTCAATCCTCCACCAAAGGCAAGCTCATAGAAGAGAGACAATGAAGTTCTCAATCAATAAGGGAAGAGCTTGGGGGTTGAACATTGTGCTCAGATTTAAAGGACAAAGGGATGTAGACTTAATATGAAGTAAATAATTTCTCCATGTAACTTTTCTCTCAAAGTTGAATTCTTTCTCCTCTTTTCCATAGCTCGAAATTGGCCCATTTATATCCTTCAAATGGAACTGAAGGGATGAGTCAGAACATTTCCAGTATATGTAAGGCCAAGGATCATAGATATCTTGTCGTGACATGGAAACCCGACACCATTTTTCATTTTTTGGGAAAAAATCCTGATGTACGCGGGCTGTAGTGGTGCAACTTGCGTATACACATGTTTTATAGTAGGCAAGGTGTGTACATGTGGAAAAATGTATTTTTTAGCTCTGGAACTTGCAAAAAGGGATGAAAAGTCTGCATAGGGAAATGGAAAAAGGCCTTCTGTGCAAGATTGCATAGGGTGAGGCAAATGTTGCTATATCATCAACAAAGTGCATGGAGGTTATATTCAGGTGTGAGGAAGTGGCTTATGTAGAAGAGTGTTTAGTTTTGGTGTAAATAATCAAGAAGGGCACCAACACTATTCATAGGACATACAACGGATAATTGGCAAGAATGAGAAGGTATTTGGGAAGATTCCTCAAGGGAAACCATCAAATAGGGGTTTTGAACACATCGTTGAGCTAGAAGAAGGATGTTAAGCCCTAATTCATGGCACATTACCCATTAATTGGGGAATATTACATTAGTATTGTTATTTTATTTATTTCAGCTTGGGTCCATTAGTTGTAATTTTACCTCCTAGTCTCCTATATATACCAAGGAGACCTTTTCATTTGGAAACGTCTAGTAATTATGAATTCATATGATTTATAAGGAGGTTTCCCCCTTGAAGAGGCTTATTATCTGAATTTATCTCTTTTTCAAGGCGTTAAGTACTTATTCTGAGGTTTTTATGCTATTTTGATATTTGGTTCTTAACATTTAGTATCAGAGCTAGACAATCCTCGCGACTCGCTTCTTCAAAACAAGTCTTCTTGTAATTTTCACTACAAATTATTTTATGAAATGTTTCAGGATATGGAATTTCTATGGTGAATAATGCGACATATAGAGCTAACTTGCGTCCAAATTTCATATTTTGGTTCTTTATATTTTTGGGGATACATTATTTTCACATTAGGGTTTTTTACTAGTCCTGAAACTAGTCTGAAACAAGTATTCTTGGAATTTTTGCTCCCAATTTTTTTAGGCTTGGTTTTAGGTTCTAAAATTTTTATAGTATGAAGGAGGAATAGTGATTTATATTTTTTACAAATTTCATCCCTTGATTCATTCTACTTTGAAATTTATTCCCTACGGAAATTAGGGTTTTTGGTTGGTCCAGATTTCAGTCTAAAACAAGTGTTCTTGGGAAAATTGTTATATCTGAAGCTACAAACCTCCAAATTGAGTGAGAGATATTCCATTGGTTATGGTATGGACCAAATTTGTAATGTTATGAATATCAATTTCTGAAGTGAAGACATGGACATGTGGCAGTCCCTACAAGTTCACTCTCCTGAAAGGGAAAAAATCGACACATCTTAGGAAAGTTATCATAAAATTCTATTGGAGAATCCAATATTAATCTAACCTATGGGGTTGGAAACAGGACACATCAGGCTACCTTAGGTATAAATTTTATACTTAGAAGGGCCAAAATTTCAGAGCTACAACAAAAGAAAGGTCAACTAGTAGAACAATCTACAAATCAGGGTTTTAAAAGGTGCATTTTTTTTGTTTGGAAATTTGAAAATCTTTTGACTAGAAGATCCAATTGGGAAAAAAGTGGAAAAAAGTGGGATAAAATGAGTGTCACATAAATTTGGGAGAATCTTAGGGTTTTTTAGGTACAGACGTATTCCAACATCTTTAAACGTAGGAGCTGTCGTTACTTGTCAGCGCTACAACCCCAGGAGTGTGTGGTTCTTCCACGTACCTAGAGTATATCGAAATGCCCCTTTCAAATGATTTCACATTAGAAAACACTACTACATATTTTAGCTCCCACATACCTAGCGTATATCGAGAGACCCCCTAGAATCCTGAGACCAACCGAATAAAGCATTTGGTCATATTTTTTCTATAGTACACCGAGAACAACACTCGGGGAGATCACTCTCTAGTACCTAGGTAGTCGGATAGTACAACTAAGGGCATGGCCAAGCCTCGTTAGTTGGTTCCCTAAGATATTGGGCCGAGTATTATTGTTGGATCTTGCACGTATATCAAAGATCTATAGCACCTAACGCTCCCTTGTCTGTGAGGACCTCTTCCTAAGCCAATTAGGAATTCCTACCTTACAGTGAATCTTGGATAACATGCCACCAAAAAAGGGAACTTCTACACCAAATAATCCCTTAGATAGTCCTACTTGGACTCTTAATGAAGGTGAAGAAATGTGCAAGGACATAGATGATTTAAAAAAGAAGGAAGTAACAAAATATGAACTACAAAGGATGATGGATTCAACTGAATCTAAGTTGGAAGTGATGATGGATACTAATATGGATAGCTTAAAAGAGGAGATCATGGAAGGGTTGAAAAATTTTCTAATAGAGAGGCCACCTGAAAGTGACAATGTATCCCATGAAATGCATAATGAGAACACAAGGAAGATGAATCAAGACTGGAGAAACTCCGGCTTTGGTTTGATTACCAACCACTTTCCTAAGATCGATATGAGAAAATTTGATGGCAAGGATCCAATCACATGGATACTCCAAATGGAGCAATTCTTTGATCTACATGATGTACCTCAAACAAAAAAGGTACAAATCGCATCCTTATATTTAGAACCTAATTAGTTTGTGTGGTATTGATGGCTTTTTTCTCACAAATCACTTGTCACTTGGACAATTTTCACGGAAGAAATGATAGCACGCTATGAGGATACAAGGAGAAATAACTTCTTTAGCCAATTGATAAATCTCAAGAAAAAGGGTTCAGTTGCGGAGAACATTGAGAAATTCCAAAGATTGAATATAAAGCTAACATATATTCTAGATGAGCACCTGATTGATGTCTTCATAGGAACTTTAAAGGATAAAATTCAACATGAGGTTCACCTTTGGGAACTCAAATAATTAGAGAATGTGTTCAGGGTGGCAAGAAATGTTGAAAGTAAAAATATGGATATGGCTACTAGAAGGACCACCCCTAACATCTATTGAGAGAATAATGTTCCTTCTTCTAAACCACCTCAATATACAAGTTTAACACCTCGATAATTGGAGGAAAGAAAAGAAAAAGGTTTATGCTTTAATTGTGACAACAAGTACATTAAGGGACATAAGTGTGGTGAGAAGAAATTATTCTACATAGATTGTGAAGAGGAAGGAGAGCAAGAACCATCTCAAGATGAAGATGTAGAAGATATTTCTTTTGAAGAGATGAATCCCACCATATCATGTCATGCATTGGCTAGAATTATCACTCGTCAAACCCTCAAGATTGAAGGATATTATAGTATTAATCATAATTTCATTCATTGCAAATTAGCCAAAGCTCTCAATTGCTTTATATATCTAGCGCCATAGTTTCAAGTAATGATTGCAAATAGGGGAACTATCAATTGTTTAGGAATATGCCATAAGATAAATTTTACTATGGAAAAATATGTAATGTATAGTCCAATCATTGTTATACCCATGGGTGGTGTTGATATCGTACTAGGGGTCCAATGGTTACAATCAATGGGAACCATGACTTTTAATTTTCAAGAATTTTTCATGAAATTTTCATTGGAAGGAAAGGAATTTGAGTTAAAGGGTATCACAGGGAAACCCAGTAAGGTGGTAAGATCTAATGGCATGAAAAAATTATTTAAAAAGGGGCATCAGGGTGTAATTGTACAACTATGCTCACTAGATGTTCAAACATCTAAGACATCTATTCCCCTAGATCTCCAAGGGATCATTGATAAGCATTCCAAAGTATTTGAAGATATTCCCAGAGGTGTTCCACCAACTCGCAATCATGATCACGCTATTCACTTAATTTCTGGGAGTGATCCTCCTAACATTAGGCCTTACATATACCCTTATGCCAAAAATAATGAAATTGAGCATATGGTTGAAGAATTGTTAGAGGCTGGCATTATTAGACCTACCCAAAGATATTACTCTGCACCGGTGGTAATGGTACTCAAGAAAGATGGCTCATGGTGTATATGTCCCTATTATAGAGAGCTCAAAAACATAACCATTAAAGATAAGTTTTCCATTCCCGTCATTGATGAATTGTTAGATGAACTACATGGAGAAATCTACTTCACAAAGTTTGATCTCCATTCAGGGTATCATCAGATTAGAATGAAGGAAGAAGATATCCCAAAAACAACATTCAAAACTCATGAAGGCCATTATGAATTTTTGGTCATGCCTTTTGGCCTTACAAATGCACCT
>JZKD02S0122844.1:223902-235445 GCA_000966675.3 Picea glauca
AATGCACCTTCCACATTCCAAGGGTTGATGAATTCCATTTTCAAGCCCTTCCTTTGAAAAATTGTGTTAGTATTTTTTGATGATATACTAATCTATAGCAAGTATTGGGAAGATCGTGTTCGACATGTTGACAGGGTGATACAATTACTAAAGGAGAAACAACTATATTCCAAACCATCCAAATGTTTCTTTGGGGTGAAGGAGGTAGAGTATTTGGGTCATATTGTATCTCATGCAGATGTTGAGGAATTTCTTTGTGCTATCTCTATCATCCAACTTAATTGGATAACAAAACAAAGGGATGAATGTAAGAATGACGAAGAAGTGTGGACTCTCATTCAAAGGTTGCAACAAGATTCCATTGCATCTGATAAATTTACATGGAAAAATGATTCACTATGGTACAAAGATCACTTATATTTATGTAAGAACTCCCAATTCAAACAAAAGGTACTTTTGGAATTGCACACCTCTCTGGTAGGAGGGCATTCATGATTTTTGAAAACCTATCATAGGGTCAAGAGGGAATTTTTTGGGGATAGCCTTAAAAATGATGTTCAAAGGTTTGTGGCAGAATTTTTGGTTTGCCAACAAAATAAGGTGGAAACAGTTAAGACCCCAGGTCTTTTATAACCATTATCCATTCCAAGTCAACGTTGGGAGGAGGTTTCCATGGATTTCATCACAGGGTTACCACAGTCTGAAGGAAAGAGTGTCATCATGGTAATTGTTGATATACTTACCAAGTATGCACACTTTTCTGCACTCTCTCATCCTTTCAAATCCAGTATAGTTGCTACTGCATTCATGGATATAGTTCAAAATCTACATGGAATCCCAAAGATTATTGTAAGTGATAGAGATCCCATCTTCACTGCACATGTTTGGAAATAATTATTTTCTTGTTTGGGTTCTCAATTGTCTCATATCTCATCCTATCATCCTCAATCTGATGGACAAACTGAGACAATGAACAAATTTCTGGAAGGATACCTTCATTGTTTTGTCTATGATAAACAAACACAATGGTTCAAGTGGTTACCCTTGTAGAATGGTGGTATAACACTTCCTTTCATACTACAACAAAAATGACACCATTTATGGCACTTTATGGATATCACTCACTATCCATCACTTCTTCTCTAAAAAAAATATAAGGTTCAAGCATTTGAAGATCACATTGAGCATCAACAACAAGTTCTCCAACTCTTAAAGGACAACCTGACCATGGAAAAAAATTGCATGAAACAACAAGCAGATCAACATCGTAGTGGAAGAAGTTTTGAAGTAGGGGATTGGGTATTTTTAAGACTACAACCATACAAACAGATGTCCCTCAAGCAAGATAAGAAGGATAATAAATTATCACCAAAGTACTATGGCCCTTATAAGGTGTTTCAAAAGCTTGGTACTATGGCATACAAATTGGAGTTGCCTGCATCTTCGTGAATACACCTTCTTTTCCATGTTTAATGCTTAAAGAAGGTTATAGGTGACAAGATCCCAGTTCAAACTATATTTCTAGAACTTGATGAGGAAGGAAAAATCATATTGGATACTAAATCTATCACTTACACAAGAATTTGCCAACTGAGGAATAGATCAATTTCAGAGTATCTCATTAAGTGGAAGCAACTATATGTTGAAGATTCCATGTGGGAAGATGAGTCTTTTATACAGAAGCATCCAGAACTACTCAAGTGTTGAGGAAAACACTTGTCTGAAGGGGAGGGGCATGTTAAGACCTAATTCGTGGCACAGTAGCCCTTAATTGGGGAATATTACATTAGTATTGTTATTTTATTTATTTCGGCTTGGGTCCATTAGTTGTAATTGTACCTCCTAGTCTCCTATATATAAAAAGGATACCTTTTCATTTGGAATCATCTAGTAATTGTGAATTCATATGATGTATAAGGAGGTTTCCCCCAGGAAGAGGCTTATTATTTGAATTTCTCTCTTTGTCAAGGCATTGAGTACTTATTATGAGGTTTTTATGCTATTTTGATATTTGGTTCTTAACAAAGGAGCTAAACTGGTCATCACCACACCTTACTGACACCCAAAAAGGTTCAAAGATGAAATTGAAAAGGAAATCAAAGAGTTGTTGGACATGGGACACATTAGGCCTAGCTCAATCCCATTTGCATCTTCAGTTGTGTTGGTTAAGAAAAAATATGGCACAATGAGAATGTGCATTGACTACAGGGCACTAAACAAGAAAAAAATTAAAAAAAAGTATCCAATTCCCAGAATTGATGAATTACTTGATGGGCTCCATGGCACATTTTACTTTTTGAATATTTATCTTCATTCAGGACACCATCAGATTCGGGTGAGGGAACAAGATATCCACAAAACGACCTTCAGGTGCTATTATGGCCATTATGAGTTCTTAGTTATGCCTTTTGGGATAACTAACGCACCAACTACATTTCAATATTGTATGAATCACATTTTCAATAAACAGTTGATGAAGTATCTCTTGGTCTTCTTTGATGACCTGCTAATCTATAGAAAACCGTGGGAGGATCACCTCAAGCATCTGGATCAAATTTTGAGCATGATGGAGGAACAATCCTTGTATGCTAAAGAGTCTAAATGTGAGTTTGAGATGATATAAGTATTGTATATGGGACATATTATTGGAGCAAAGGGGGTACAGTTTCATCAAGAGAAGATATACACCATCTTGGATTGGCCAACACCCATGAACATCACAAAGCTACGAGGATTCCTTGGTATTTGCACTTACTATAGGAGATTTGTTAAAGGGTTTTCATAGCTTTGTACGCCCTTGAATGATATAACCAGGAAAGGCGCATTTAAGTGGACTGAAGAAACCCAACAAACTTTTGACAAAATGAAGAAGGTCATGAGCACTTCTCTGGTCCTAGTATTACCATATTTTTCTCAACCATTCATACTAGAGTGTAATGCATCAGGGAAAGGAAATAGGGTTGTCCTCATGCAGAACATGCATCCTATTGCTTTTGAAAGCAGAAAAATAAGAGGACATGAGTTATTATACACTATATATGATAAATGCTAGTTATCATGCATGTGTTAGCTAAGTTCAGACAATAATTTGTGGGAGACAATTTTATAGTCAAGACAAATCACAACAACCTCAACCACAAAATCTAGGCCTATGATGTTATTATAGAGTTTGTCAAGGGGAAGAATAATTTTGTAGCAGATGCCTTGTCTAGGAAGCCTTTAACTTACGCATTGTTAGAAATTTCAGTTGAATGGAAATCACATATGTTAGTGGAGTACTCCAAAAACAAGTTTGTTTGTGAGCTTATGGATGGGAAAATTCAAGATGGGAGATTTCATATTTTGGATGACCTTATATACTATAAGGGAAGTATTTATGTGGTACCAGAATCCAAATTCAAGGAGAGGGTGCTAAGGGAATTTCATGATTCACCACTAGCTGGGCACCAAGGTTTCCTCAAATTTTATAGGAAGATTAGAGAGTTGTTTGCATGGAAGGCCCTCAATGAGAATTTTATGCACTATGTTAGAGAATGAACAAGTTGTAAGAAAAACAAGGTTGAGCATACCAATCCAACAAGTTTGTTGCAACTGCTTCCCATTCCAGCATACAAATGGGAAAGTATATCTATGGATTTCATCATAGGTTTGCCCAAAGCACAGGGAAATGATGGAATTTTTGTAGTTGTGTATCGCTTGACCAAGTTTGCACATGTATTCTCCATATCCATGGAGTATAGAACATCTCAGGTAGCATAAATTTTCTTCAAGGAAGTTTTCAGATTGCATGGTTTTTCCAAGAATATTGTGAGTCACAAGGATAGCAGGTTTATGAGCACTTTCTAGTAGGATTTATTCAGAATTGTTGGCACCAAATTGAATCCTAGCATGAGCTACCACCCTCAGACTGGTGGACAAACAAAAATAGTTAATAAATGGGTGGAAGGATACCTCGGGAATTATGTGGAAGGACAACAAAGAGCATGGGTCAAATGGCTTCATTTAGGAGAGTATTTTTATAACACTACCCCTCACAGGTCTATTGGCATGACACCCTTCAAGAAATTATATGGCTATGATTCACTAACCTTCATGGAGGTTGTGTGTGGGGAGAACAAGGCTCTTATGGCTAAGGATTGGGTCCAAGAAACTCAAGAAATTGTTAGGGAGCTTAAGAATCATTTGTAGAGGGCTCAAAACCAACAAAATATCTATGCAGATAAAAACAGGGTGGAACATAGATTTGAGGTGGGAGACTTGGTCTATTTGAGGTTACAACCATATCACCAGACATCAATCAAGAGAAATGGCATGGAAAATATCAAGCTTCATTTCTATGGTCCATACATAGTGAGTAGAAGAGTTGGGGAGGTACCATATGAGATCGAATTTCCACCAGGGAGAAAAATCCACAATGTATTCCCTGTGTCATGCTTGAAGAAGGAATTGGGTCAATATGTGACAGTTACAAAGGAGTTTCCACCACTTGATGAGGAGGGTCAATTGATTTTAATTCTTGAATATGTCTTGGATGTTAGGGAGAAAAGTTTGAGAAACAAGAATATCAAGGAGTATTTGATTAAATGGAAGAATCAGCCAATTGAGGATGCTTCTTGGGAAGGTGAACATGTCATGCAACATGTAGATTCATAATTGCTTGTGAGCAAGCAATTTCAAGTAGGGGAGACTGTAATATTCCCTTCCATATAACCAAGGAACTGGAGGACTTATTAGCCTAGTTTTCCCCCCTAGGATATAGTCTCACCAAAAAGGGGGACTAAGTGGCCAAAATATGTCATTGAGGATGGTAAAGTCAAATTATTAAAGTGACATTGGCTAATAAGAAGATAAGGTAATTGGATAATATGATATAAGTGAAGAAAATACTTTAGAAATCCAATTAATAATTTAAGTGAGAATTATAATGCTGGAGTATAAAAAGAAGATGAGGGCACATCCCTCCTCATTCTTGATCATTTCTATTTGCAAATTGAGCTCTAACAGCTTGAGTGTTTTGAGGGTTTTGACTAGACAAACCCTAGAGATTAGCACGGAGGTGAAATATCCCTCATTTCCTAGTCCAATCTTATCCAAGGTGGTGAAATATTCCACCCTCACCATTCTATTCAGATCAGATCATTCTCAACAATCATTTGTGAATATTGGTGCACCGTTGGAGGGCTTTTTGTAGGAAGGGCACACTGTTCAACTTTGAGGAGTTCGATTTGGCCTTTGGTGGTTGGTTCTGGAAGTGATATTTATTTGGGAACATTTTCCATCCTTGAAGTGACGTTTATTGGAACTCTTGGGGGTTTTCAGCCTCCAGAATTATTTATTATCAGATATGGGTGAATTTCTTGAAGGAGGGTGCGCTTGGGGTTATAGATCCAGTGATTTGAGGTCAGTTTTATCATCTAAAACAAGAGAAATTCCTCATATGAGTTATCCATCACCTTCTATGCAGTATTACAACCATTTCATGAAGTTTTGGGGCCATATCTAAGCCATGTCGATTTCTAGGGTGTGCTACAGCCAGTGAGAGTGCAACTCAGCTAGGAGATTCAATGTTTTGGAGGAAGGGAAATGGATTGATCTTGTAGATCTTATGCATGCATCTATTGGAGGATAAAGGAAGCCAATATCTCTACTTTCTATTGTATCTTGGAGGTTCTATTATACACATCTTCCACTCTCCTATATCTATTTCCAAATATGCTCTCTCTTGTATCGAAATCAACTATATATATTAAACAAACATAGATCTGAGTTTGTGGCTATGCTTGTTGTTGTTACTATGTGTTTCATTGTTGTTTAAATATCAAGTCTATCATTGCAAACTATTTGTGCTATCAACTTAACAATAAACCCCAACACAATCTCAATAAAGCTACAGGTGTGAATTGTTTGAAAAAACCCTTAAACCATAAACCATTAAAACTGAAAAATTCCACATAGATCCACTTAGGGATCTTACACATATGAAAGAAGTAGACATTCCCAAGACTTACTTTAAAATGTTAGGATATTTAGACACTTAGGAGTTAGTTAAGATCTACTTGGTCTAATATGTCGTTAGGTAAAAGTGTGTTTCTTTAGTATGCATTAGTATGCATTTGTAGTTAGGAAATCTGACGGTCATGATATGTTCCCGACATAGAGTGATCTGACGGTTCATACTTTACTCGATCTTAACGGCCATTTACATGTAGTTTAACACCCATGGTCCATGATCTCTATTTAAAGAGCATGGAGGGTCATTTTTTTATGATCGATTGTGAGAAACTCTCTTGTAAAATCTCTTTGTAATCTTTTTCTTTGCATTAATAAACTGCTCCAAGTGGCTGCATTGGCTGGGGCTGTGGATGTTTCCCCATAGGGGTTTTACCACATGAAAACATTGGTGTGTTGATATTTGGTCTGGTTATGTGAGTGGTTACTGAAGGTGTTCATCCTCTATTGGAATACCTGTGTTGTCGAACATGGTATCAGAGCCTGTTTGAAGACCTCCTCCTATTGTAGATCAACATCGTGAAGCCGAGTTGCCTCATCTCCATTTTATGGAATTTTCGTACATTTATGGGCTGAGAGGACTATTCCATTGTGTATTTAGCACTCATTTCATTCAGGAACACTTTTTGTTTCACTCGAAAAGGTTTCTGTTTGCCCAAGATACGACCATTACAGTCAGATCTAGAGGTATAAAGCCTAAATACGCATTTTTAAAATTTCTACAAAGTTTTATTTTGATTTTATTTCGGTTTGTATTTTTTATTTCCGGGTTGCTACTCTTTTAGATATTCATATTATATTTTCCCTGCGCCCTTTGCGATCTCGGAAAATCATAAATAGATAGGAAAAGGTGCATCTTCCGGGTAAGCTAACCGAGATCTAACCCTTGTCATCAAGAAGAGAAATTTTTTTCTTGTGTGAAAAACGTTTTTCTTGAGCATGCTCGCCAACAACACCAATCCTCCTTCTAAACATCACAATATGTTTTGCTAGACCATTTGGTTAAAAATTTCCTTATTAAGTAAGAGGTCTTGAGTTCAAGTCTCTCTTTTGTTACTTTTTTTGAAAAATTTCATGCTAAAAATCGTAAAGTGCATTTCACTTCAAGTATAAAAGTGAATCACTATAAGTAGTTTTATATTTTATTTTAGAGTTATTTATTTTGCATGCAACTTTTCTGTTATAAGGTAACTTCATTGTAAAAGTGATCCCCACTTCTCTTTATAAAAGTGGGTCACTTGATAAAGTAGCTTACGCTATCATGTGGTTATTTGGTTATCGTTTATGCCTTTTTTAAAAATGGCATAACTCTCACATCGGAAGTCCGTTTTCAGTGTCGTTTTTTTTAAAACCGCATAGCGTTTCGAGATCTTTCCATCCAGATCATTAGTTTTGGTTTTAAATCTGCATTATCTCTCTGTAGTAAAGGCCTGTACCGGATTACCTTGGGAAAGGAAACAACCCCCACTGATGATGATAAGAAATCCAAATGGGATAATAGGAATGAAAAAGCACGTGGACTAATCGAAATGTCCATCTTTCCTGATTTAAGGTACCACCTTCAAGGAATTGATGATCCCAAAGAAGCTTGGAACACGATTGAATCTGTGTTTGGTAAACTCAATATTATTCAAGCACAACAGTTAGAAAATCAAATACTGACCTTGATTCCAAGTGATTTTTCTTGCCTTGGAGACTATCTATCTAAGTTTAAAACACTCATAATTTTATGTGAAGAATGTAAGATAGTAATGGAGGAAGAGCATTGCATATATATTATTCTTTCTAAGCTAGGTAGTGCATATTCTGTGTTTGTATCTACCTTTTATGCCATGAAAGAGGCTCTAGGGAAAGCTTATGTAAAACCCACTCTTGAGTCCTTTTGTTCTTCTTTGATTAGAGAGGAAGATAAGCTTGTACAACTTAGAGTGATCAACACTACAGGTACCTCCAACAAAGCCTTAGTTTCCTAGAAAAAAGATAAACCCAAGTATCCCAAGAAGTAACATCCTCACTATAACAACAAACAACCTAAGGGTCTCAAACCCACTCAGATAGCTTCAGCTCCTAATGGTGACAAAGGAGCAAAATATAAAAGTAAGAATACTAACAGACATTGGAACTTTTGTGATAACGATGGTCACGATGAGTCCAAATGTCTCAAGAATATGACATCCTTAAAAGCAACGATGAAGAAGCACAACATCAGTATTGATTCTTCTTCTTCTTCTCCTCATGGGCATGCACTTTCTGCTTCTGGTTTTTCTTTCAATACACCTTCTACTACTACTTCTCCTTATGATGAGTGGCTTATGGATTCAGGAGCATCTTATCATATGGCTAAGGATAAATCCATATTTTCCACTCTGAATGAATGTAACACCAAGAAAATATTTTTTGTTGATGATAGATCTCTTAGTGTTGTAGGATCTGGAATAGTTCGGGTAGAAAATGGTCATTTCAATGATGTATTATGTGTTCCAAATATTTCTTGTAACCTTCTATCAGTATATCAAATCACTCACTCAGGTGAAGGTAAAACATTCGATTTTTCACCTCACCAAGTTGTTATCAAGGACCTAAAAGATCCTAAGCATGTTCTTGCAACTGGAATTGCTGATGATATTACCAGGTTCTACAAGTTTGACAACTTTGGGTCATCAGATTTTTCATCAGTTTTTGTTGATCATAGCGATGACTTCAGCAAACTTTGGCATGAGCAGTTTGGTCATCTAAACTATCGCTCATTGCAGCAACTATGTAATCAACAGATGGTGACTGGTCTTCCTCTTGTTTCATGTAGAGATGGTGTTTGTGCCGATTGTGTTCTCGACAAACATCATTAGGGTAGTTTTGACAAACGTGCCTCTTGGCACACCTCGATTCCTTTACAGCTTGTTCATAGTGATTTGTGTGGTCCACTTTCTTCTCCTTCTTTTTCTAGGTGCAAGTATTTTTTAACTTTCATTGATGACTTTTCCAGACGTACTTGGGTTTACTTCTTAAAACTCAAGAGTGAAGTTTTTGACAAGTTTTTGGCCTACAAGGCCCTTGTTGAAAAGAAATCTAGACATCGAATTCAAAGGTTAAGAATAGATAATGGAGGTGAATATGTGAACAATAATTTTACAAGTTACTGCACTACACAGGGCATCCAAATGCAACACACTGTTCCATATAAACCACAACAAAATGGTGTGTTGGAAAGTTTTACAGGCAGCGTATGCTTGTCATTGATGGCAAGTACAACAGTAATGATGGCTTGAGTACAACAGAAATGATTAGTAGCGTAGTGATAATCGGGGAAGAGCAACAACTGTGATCGTTGGATCAACAATTCAGAATTCCCGATGGTTGTCAGAACTCAATGTCGATAAGAAGAGTGCACTGAAGAGGAGGACAGATCTCAAGCGTTAGATCCAAGCGTGGGATATGACCATCGTTAAATCAAGGAGAACCTGCACGTTCTTTAAAGTGCAAGGAGTAGCGGGCTCACAAAATCCCAAAAGAAGGAGGACCGTCCATCTTCAGGCAGGACACGTGGACATAGATCAACATTTCGCTGATTGGAAAGTCAAAGGAATGAAATGCTCCAACCTTTCAACTCGCGAAATCGTGATATGCGAAACTGCGATATAATATCGACCGTTGGATCGAGGACAAATATGGACCGTTGATCAGACACAATGAAGGATCATGGAGTTGCGAAATCACGATAAAATCTTGATTGTTGATCCAAGAGGGACATGTGGGGAAAGATCATCATTTCGCTGACTGGAGAGTCAAAGGAATGGGGTTCCCTAACCTCTCGAAATCACGACTTAACCACAACCTTCAGATCAAGATGTGATATGGACCGTTGATCCAACTCCATTTTGGAGTTTCGTGGATCAAAAGTTGGAGATGTCAAAGAATATTAACCATAGGAATCCCGAAATCGTGTTATGTGAAATCGCGACGTAATCTGAGCCGTCAGACCAAGGTTTGATCTAGACCATTGATCCCAGTCCATTTCAGAGTTTCATACATCGAGAGATGGAGAAGTCAGAGACTCTCAACATTAGGAGTCCCGAAGTGCCGAAATGCGAAATCCCGAAACAAGACATGTCAGCAAACCTAAGAACACGTGGCACAACCAGGCAATGACAAGTGTCAAGCTGATTCAACATTTCAGGCACATGTAAGTCATGAATTAGACTGACACGTGGCAGTATTCAACATGTGTCAATCCACGTGTGATGTCATCATATTTACACCACTTCGGAGTTTCAGAAATCGGGAGATGGAGATGTCAAGAACTCCTACCACAGGAGTCACAAAATCGTGAAATGAGAAATGTCGAAATCCTGTCAATCATCCATCTCAGGGGGGGTATGTGGATCATTGATATGAATCCCCTTCAGAGTTTTGTGGATCGGGAGTTGGAAGCATCAAGAACATTCACCACAGGAATGTCGAAATTTCGAAATGATATGAGCCGTCAGATCAAGTGTTGATCGGGACCGTTGATCCCATGCCATTTCGAGGTATCAAGGATCGCAACTTGGAGAGTCGAGATGCCTCATCTCCAGACTCGCGAAATGTGAAATCATGAAAGTGCCTTATGCATACAGCCATGGTCATAGCCCTTGATCACATCAGCGAGAGATGGAGGAAAGAGCTAGAGCAACCAAGCTCCATTTCGGGGATCACGACTGGGAATGTCGAGATGCATGGTCACATGAATGCCGAATTGTCGAATGCTGAAATGCCGAAATGAATGCAAGATCCCATGGAATCAATCCAATGGTGCAAGTGAATTTGAACAAGATCAGAGGGATACTGTAGCTCAACACAGTGTAACTACCAGAAACCACTTATGGTTTCTGCCAGAGGACTCGAAGACACTTCACTGTGATCACCAAAGGAGATGAAGAGTCTCTAAGCTTCGCCCAGTGAAGAAAGATGATTCTTTGAGGGATTGACAGATGGATGAGCGTTGAAGTCTGTAACTAAAATAGAAGGCATAAGCTCGATTGTGCCAAAGAAGATGAGGAGTATCAACTTCCAGAGAGGTTGAGAAATCTTAGCAGAACACCCAGTGATGCTGGACACATGGTGGGAACCACCAGAGAAGATGAAGAGTCATGTTGATGATCAGACAGAGCACTCGAGTTGTGGAGGAATTTGGCACGGAGTGAGCATGCAGAGGCATTGCGAATATTGCATGCACAAAGACTATAAGAATGGAAAAGAAAGAAGAGAGATGGTTGTCGCTATATAGCAGGATTCAAGTGTGAACAAGGAGGCAGAGCGCAGGAGCAGAAATGCATGATAGAGGAAGGTTGCATTGAAGGGATATGGTGCAGAGAGTATAAAAGGCAAAAGAACAGAAAGTGAAAGGGGCGTGCAGAAGACACTGATGCAGACAGGGTAGAGTAGCGTAACAGAACAACAATTGGGCTGGTAAGCCATTGAATAATGTTATATCACTGTAATAAGTTTCAGTAACAAAGAATTTATTATTCAGGGTGGTTGGGAGGTGCTAGGGAGGA
>JZKD02S0122844.1:261260-271836 GCA_000966675.3 Picea glauca
AAGAAATTTGAAATGACAGACTTAGGCTTTTTGCACTATTTCCTTGGCCTCCAAGTTTTGCAAACCAATGAAGGAATTTTTCTTTTCCAGTCTAAGTATGCTTGTGACCTTCTTCATCGCTTTCACATGGACGATTGTAAACCAACCCCTTCTCCCTTCCATTCTGGAGTCAATATTTCTACCACTTGTACTTCTCCTGAAGTTGATGCCACCCTGTATCGTCAGTTAGTTGGTATCCTCTTATACTTGACTCATACCCATCCTGATCATTCTTTTTTTGTTGGTCTTGTTGCTCGATATATGAAAACATCCCATGAAAGCCATTGGAAAGTAGCTAAAAGGATACTTCGCTATGTTCGTGGTACAGTTCAGTTCAAGATACATTACAGTTCAGGGGGGACTCCCTTATTGGTTGGTTTCACTGATTCAGATTGGGTCGGTGACCCCGATGATTAGAAGTCTACTGTAGGTTATGTTTTCAGCCTTGGTTCAGGACCTGTCACTTGGGCCTATCAGAAACAACAAGCTATTGCACTTTCTTCAGCAGAAGCAGAGTACTGAGCAGCGGTAAATGTAAGTCAGGAAGCCCTGTGGCTTCGACAGATCCTTTCAGAGTTTGGATTCCAACACCAGCATCCGACCAGCCTTTGGTGTGACAATCAGAGTGACATCAATCTCGCCAAAGACCCAATTCAACATCAACATAGAAAACACATCGAGCGACACATGCACTTCATCAGAAAGCTCATTCATGATTAAGTTATTGAAGTGCTCTTTCATCCAATATGAACTTTTTCAAGGCGTCACAAGTTGGGATATACAACCTCACTTTGTATGTTAGTAGGCCATCACTTGTCAGTTGATAACCTTCATACTTCATCTAAGTGAGCTCTTTCTCTAGGTGTATCTTTGTGGTTTTGAAGAACTCATCTACCTCCTGTGCACTTTTAACTCTTTTCTTGAGGTCTATTTCACAAGTACTCATGGCTGCTAAATGAATTGCCTTCATACTTCTATTGAGGGCATCATCGACTCGATTTTCTTTTTCTTTGATGTGTTTGATTTCAAATTCAAATTCACTGATAAGCACCATCCACCTAGCTTGCATAAAATTTAGCTTGGCCTAGTCAAATAAATACCTTAGCCCACTATGGTTTGTCATGAGGAAAAACCTTCTACCTAGGAGGTAGTGCCTCCACATTTTCAAAGCGTGCACTATGGTAGCTAGCTCTAGGTCATGGGTTGCATAATTTATCTAATGTTTACTCAATTTTTGAGTCCCTCTTTGCAGGCATCGATCCACACCAGGAATTGATTTTTTGGGTCTGTAATTTTCAGTATGGGGGCATGTGTTAAGAGGTGTTTCAACTATTGGAAACTTTCTCACATTTTGTTGTCCAAATAAATTTCACCCCCTTTCTCTGCAGTGAAGTGATTGGGTGACCAATCTTAGAAATCCCTTTATGAACCTCCAATAATATCCTGCTAAACCCATGAAGGATCTAATTTCAGTGACATCCATGGGTGTGTGCCAATCTATAATGGCTTTGATCTTATCAGGGTCAACTGCTACTCCTCTCTCAGAGATAACATGGCCTAAATAATGGACTTGCCTTTGGAAGAAGTCACACTTTATAAGATTAGCATAGAGCTTGTGCTCTCTTAGTACTTGGAGTACTAACTTTAGATGTTCTTCATGTTCTTCCTTACTCCTTGAGTAAACTAGGATGTCATCAATCAAAACTAATACAAATCTGTCCAAGAACTTGTTGAGTACATTGTTCATCAAACACATGAAGGTGGTCGGTGCGTTGGTGAGACCAAATGGCTCCACCACAAATTCATAGTGTCCATACCTTGTCCTAAAGGTGGTTTATATATGTCCTCACCCTTGATTTGAACTTGATGATATCTGGATCTCAAACCAATCTTGGAAAAGATGGAGGCACCTTTTAACTGGTCAAATAAGTCATCAATCATAGGCAAGGGGTACTTATTCTTAATTGTCATTTTATTGAGTTGTCTATAGTCTATGAAAAACCTAAGTGTGCCATCCTTCTTCTTTACAAATAAGGCTGGTGCTCCCCAGGGAGACACACGAGGCTGGATGTGCCCCTTGTCTAACATTTATTTCAATTGCAATTTGAGCTCAACTAACTCTGGGTACTCATCCTATAGGGTGCTCTAGACATTGGCACTACTCCAGGTACAACCTCTATTGAGAAATCAATATCTCACTTGGGAGTTAACCCTGGTACCTCTTCTGGAAACACATCTCTAAAATATTTTAGTATAGGGTGCTCATCTAGGCTTGGTTTTTGGTCCTTTATTGAATTTAATACTTATATTGCATACAAAGGGCACCCCTTCCTACAATACTTCTTCATTTGGAGGGATGATATCTTTGTTATTGAGACAGGTTTTTAAATTCCCTGGAAACTTATTTTCTCCCCTTCATCATGTTCACATTCTAAGGTTTTGTTATAACAGTCCAGTTTAGATTTATTGGCAGCCAACCAATCCATGTCAATCAACATGTCGTATGATCCTAGAGGAAGGATGTTTAAGGTGTCTTGGGTAGGAAAAACATTCAAGATGACTAGGCATGTTGTTATGACCCTTTTTACCCTTCTTTTTGTTCCCATGGCCAGTTGTACCAGCCATGGCTTAGTGTGCTTTGCTTGTTGTAATTTACACTTCTCAACAGTTTGAGGAGAAATATAACTCAGATTAGAACCAAGGTCAATCAAAATAGAAATAAGATGGTTGGTGACCATACCTTCCATTTCCACCACCAAGGCTTGTTGGTCTATGATCCAAGCGAAAATCTGTGTCCACCCACCTATTTCACTGGCTCAAAACATGGGTTTCCACCTTAGCAGTTTTCTACGTTTTTTTGGGTCCTAAACTTCCAGGGTCGTTTTGAGGCCCTAAATGATGTTTTTTGGGCACGAAAACATTCAAGTGATAATTGGAGACATAGTTTGGGACAAATGAAATATTTACTCCTCGGATGGACCTTTCCGACGAGGTATAGAACACCCCTAACAAAGATCATATGTAAAATTTATGCCCTTGGGAAGTTGACGTACCAACTACCCCCATCGGGGCTCGCAAACCTTTTGGCGTTTCATCTTCCGAGGTTAGGGTTTTGGATTTTATTTATTTTAAAAATGCCTCTAGAGCCTTATTGTAAACACCATCATATTCTTGTGAATGAGCGTAGCCATCACATATCTTCTCAGAGATAAGCTTCCACCATTCTAGCGAGTCATTCACTCTGTAATTTTACAGTTTATGTACATTCTCTCATTAATAAAAATTGTGCATTATTGTATCTATGTATTTATTTCAATATATCTGTATATTTCATTGTTATACCTCTTTCTTCATTTCATTCTCAAAATAATCTGGATCAGTGGTATCAGAGTAGGCTATTGCTTGTCATTTCTTAGTGCATGTCCCCGATGAGGTCAGGGTATAAAGAGTTAGGTCTCGAGCTAGTTTCTCTTGAGGACAATCGCTCTCACTAGCCCAAGAAACCTCCCATGGGAGAAGAGAAGAGGAATGAGGGAGAAAAGGATCCCATCAAGATGTTTTTTGTGGAATCCCTTGCATAACATGGGAATGAGATGCTGGAGAATTTATCCCAAATCTTTCAATGATTTCCAACAATGACATGCATGTCTTCTTCAAGAAACCGCTTTGGATACGCTACCCCATTCAAGGTACAAGTTAATTTTGATATTCTCGTATTTGAAGGTCAGATTGATGCAAATGCTTTGAAAAAATGGTTAAATTTACTAGAATGTTATTTCGATGTTCATAATTTTTTCGACAGAGAAAAGATCACCTTTGCACTCCTTAAAACTCTCCCCCATGTCAAACATTGGTGGGAAACTTACTGGGAAAAAAATTCCACAGAGAAGTCTGGAATGTTTGGGGTCGAGCCCACTTGGGAATTTTTTTATGGATGCATTCAAGGAGGAATATTACCTTGTGGGAAACTATGATGACCAATACATGAGATGGATCATGTTGCATCAAAAGCGGGACCAAACAATGTCGGAGTTCACAAATACCTTCCATACTTGTGTACCAAGATGGGTATTGAAGACTTTGAGCGCCATCTTGTTTTGAAATACTACGGGGATCTACACAAGTACATCCAAACCGAAATGGATTTTCTGGACATCTCATCACTGGGGATGCTTATAGATATGCTGTCAAAATCGAGCAGAAATTTAAGCAACAAAAGAAGCGGGAATTTGGGTCTGCAAATACACAACAACCAAAGTATGGTAAAGGCATCCATAACTATAGAACATTCAACCTCAAGACAACCAGTCCAAGCCATAGGAAAAGAAGGTCATTAAGAAGATGAAGAAGGACACTGGGAAGTGGTGCAACTTCCACAAAATCCCTTAGCACAACACCGATGGATGTCACTCGAAACAATCATTGGTATTCGAGCTCAAAGAAACAGAGCCTAGCCCCGAATCAAACTCCAATTCAGAAAATAATAAAAGGAGACATATAATTGATGTAGAACCCACTGCTACTATCACGAACGCAACAATACAACCAGAAGAACCAAAAGATGTTGAGGAGGGGGAGTGCATTTTCCATTCACAGATATGGGTGAAGGGGACCCCGTTGCATTTGATTGTTGATAAAGGAAGCCATAAGAACATCATCTTATTAGATGTTGTCAAGCAATTGGATTTTCCGACAACACCATACCCACAACCATTCAACATTGGATGGCTCCGCTAGGGAAGATATATTTGTGTCAGCCAACTGTTCCTCCTATCATACGACATCAATCCTTTCAAGGATGAGGTACTCTGTGATGTTTCCTCACTGTAAGTCTGTGATGTTATATTAGGCCAACTATATGTGTGGAGGTGTCATGCTATTTATGAGTCTCAACCCCGTAGCGTCATTGTTACTCTGGCGGGGCAACCCTATAGGATACCAGAGGTAGTTCCGACTAATGTACTAACAAAACAGTGCCACAAATTAATCTCTCATACCACAAAGTTTAGGCTATTCACAACATGGTCAGAAGATAAGGAAACTACAACCATTGTAGATTTGTCCCAATACCCTTCTATCCAACAAAAGAAGATCAACAAGATTGTAGAAGAGAACCAAGATATTCCTATTGCACCTACGGGGGTGCCTCCACAATGCCTAATCAAACCAAGTTATGATAAATCCCTTCATGTTATTCATGATGCATCTTCACCAATAGATTCCTCCCACACTCAAGAATATCATGCATCCAGATTGGTTAAACAAATCTAACCCCTCCAACAACAGGTTCATAACAACCTTCAACAAGCTAAGTGATGCAACTTCTTTAACAAGGTAAGCAGCTCACCAAGGTTCAAATTTAGCAAAATCTTCCCTAGAGACTTGACACAATGGAGACCATTTCTTCCTAAGGGGGGATGATTGATACAGGTGGAAATTCATGGCCACCTACCTATTCCACTGGATCAAAACACAAGTTTACACCTTGGCAGTTTTTCTACAGTTTTTCGGGTCTTGGAATTCCAGGGATGTTTTGAGGCCCTAAACGACATTGTTTTGGGCACAACAACGACCAAATGATACTTGAAGACATTGTTTGGGCTGAAAGAAATATGTACTTATCGAATAGACCTTTCTGACAAGTTATAGAACACCCCCAAACAAATATCATATGAAAAAGTTACACCCTTGGGAATTTGACATACCAACTACCCCCATCGGGGCCCAAAAACCTTTTGGCGTTTCATCTTCCGGGGTTAGGTTTTTGGATTTTATTTATGTTAAGAAGGCCTCTAGAGCCTCATTGTAAACATCATCATCTTCTTGCGAATGAGAGTAGCCATCACATCTCTTCTTAGAGATAAGATGCCACCATTCTAGCGAGTCATTCACTCTATAATTTTACAATTTCTGTACATTCTCTCAATAATAAAAATTGTGCATTATTGTATCTCTATGTTTATTGCAATATCTTTGTATATTTAATTGTTATATCTCTGCCTTCATTTCATTCTCAAAATAATCTGGATCAGTCCACTTGTCTATTGTCCAAAGCTGCATGGATTTTTGGTATGCTTTTGGCCACATCATCGAATGTGGTAGCCTCTTGGACGTTGTAATTTCTCTTTTTGTTTGGTTGCCTATGAGGATAGTCCCTCAACATGTGTTCTTCTCCACAACCCCAAAATTTCAATGATTCCTTCTTTGTGCTTTCAGTCCTACCCGAGGTTAATCCAATAGTTCTATTTCCACCTTGAGATGGGAAGTTATAATGATTCACACTTTTTGTAAGGAAGCCCATCCTAGAAATATTCCCAAATTATTGAACCTTGAAGTTTTAACTCCCATATTCTTGAATCCCATCTTATTTTTATTCTTCCATTCCTTGGGGGGTTTTGATTTGTGGTTGAGTTGCTCGTAATGGTATCTAGCCTTCTGAATGGCATTTTCCAGGGTTTAGGTTCATCAAATTCAATCTTGTTACAGAAGGATTGAGGCATCCCACTAAGAAATCATTGCATATTTACCTTTTCATCCTTTATGTAGGGTACATACCTCATCAATTCCAAAAACTTGTTGATGTATTCATCTATACTGAGTTGTCCTAATTTGAGCTCATAGAACTCATTCATCTTTTCATCATAATACCGCTCAAAAAGGTACTTCTTCTTGAAGTATTTATCAAACTTATTCCAAGACAACCCATTTTCTTGGATTCCTTTTACATTTCTAAGATCTTCCCACCATATAGAGGCCTTTCCATTCAAATTGAATATAGTTATTCGGGCTTTCAAGTTTTCAGAGTAGTTATGAACTTAAATACTTCTTCAAGCCCATTATCCAAGCTTCCACCTCTTTTCCTATTTTTATTTCCCCATCAAAAGTAGGTGGCTTGGATTAATTAAATTCCTCTGGGTCCCTGCCCTTGGAGTACTTCCTTTTATTCCCCTTCTTTTAGGAATGGGAACTGGTCCTACTGCTGGAAATTTCTGTGGATATTTCTACTCCTTCACTAGATAAATCCTCAGATGAATATTTGGTTTTGGCATGCGTCTTGGCGCCATGATGAGCCTTCTTGAGAGGGTTTATTCTTGCATTGTTTCTTCCAGTTCCATGCCTCTTCATTTCAAGTAAAATCTGGGTTTTCTCAGACTGGTGTTTTCTCATGTTGTTGGCGGTTGACCCATGTGTTACACATTATTTTCGTCATCCCTATGACTTTTAATGATGTAAACCTAATTGTTTCCTTCAGAGGGGTTAGTGGCCTGAGTTCCTGAAGAGAGAAGGGAGAAGAACTTTTCCTGAGAAAAGAAGTTTCATTTCCATTTGTAAAAACCCTATAAAAATGGAAGTTCGTAGGTTGCTATATAGGAAGGGTGCGAGAATGCCTGATTCTCACAAGTTGCACCATAGCTGGGTTGTGATAGGTTCACAGGTTTCTCTATAGGCAGGGTGTGAGAATGCTTACACGTGGGAAAAACGAGCATTTTCTCGAATCTTCTAGAAGGAGAAACTTCCATGGTGAGGTGGCATTTGAATGGTTTAGATCTTACTCGCTTTCATGATTTAGTGGGATCATCCTAACCTCCTCACCTTATTCTCTTCAACTTATAAAGGGAGAGGAGTTCTCATGGAGAAAGTTAGCTTTGGTAAGCTTGGAGCTTTTGGGATTAGCTTGGATTGGATTGAGCTTTGGAGATTTTTAGCTTGGCTAGATGAGCCACTTTGTCAACATAGGTTGTGAATATTATCAGATCTGTGCTTTCAGAATCCTTGGAGCAAGAAGTGTGTGGGGAACGAAGGATAGTTGGAAGGGACCTTATGACATCAAGGCCATGGTTGTAATCTCTCTTTCACATTTAATATGATACAGTAATATGATTCTTTCCTATAAATCTTGTTGTGTTTTATTGTATGATTCCTTGATCACATACATAGGTTTAAATTGAGTTTATGCTATTACTGTCACTTTGGTTGGTTGCGTCTTTTTGCAGGATTCATCATTGTATGACCATTGGAATGGAGCTAGGATGGTGATGGCAAGAGGAAGCGACATTTAAATAGTACGTCACTCATCCCTCTTTAGTTAGTAAATTCAATACTTAAAACTTAAGGAAAGCGTCAAGTTCTGTCCTATTTTGTTCTAGATCTAGGTGGATCTAGGGAGATTAGTTAGTGTCCGCACCTACCGATTAGTCCAATAACACCATGTTGCAATTTTCATTGTAGTTTTGATAGACTTTACAGAAGGACCGCATTTATCTCGGTCTGTTTTTCCTGCTCCTTCATTATCTGGTGATTTTCATCCTTAAAGCTTTACAACTCTTCCCTGAGACTTCTCACAGTCTCAAACAAGTTTGGAGGGGTTTATGCCATTCTCCTTTCATTATATTCTTCCTCTTTCTTATGGGAACTCTCCCCCCATTCATGGTGGGTCACCATCACTGTTATTAGAGCTTGTATGATAAATATTGGATTGGTTAAGTGTTGAGAATCAACAGTTCTCTGTTAGTCGACTTGTCCATTATATAAAAAAAGAAGCATGGTACATTTGTAAACTGATTTATGTTGTAGAAATATAGTGTTTTACAATAGTATACAATCCCTATTTAGTTGTGCAAAAACAACATATAACTATGTTCCTCTCTCCAATAAGAAGGTTTTTGATAAATCCCCACAATTAATTATTTGTCAAGTTATTATTCTCGAGATTCTAGCGTTAATCATTGCACAATGAAATCCATTTGGCTTCCACACGCTGGGTAAAATGGGGACTCAAGAACCATAGGATCATATGGTCTATCAATACCCATCGTTGGTTGGGGTCTCCATGGTCAAAATATAGGTGGGTAAGATTTTAAATTGTGATCGATGATTATAGTTGGATCAATGGTCCATGTCATTATACCTCGTGAAAGTAGTCATGAATTACGCTAAAGGGTTGACGATTCCAATGAGAAGCGCCCACATAAGCCACACATGAGTTGACTAAGGTTACTTCGTGTTGGTGTTTTTCAAGGCATCCACTTGGAAACACGTGGTGGTCACTAAGACCATAGTTGCATTCTTATTGGTGGTGTTATTACCGCCTCTCGTCCTCCTGCTATACCATGAATAAATTACCTCTTGGCCAACAAATGTCGATGCACTCAAAAGCCTAAGTACTTGGTCACCCGACTAGGTATTAGTAGGTCCTTATAAATGGGGTAGGGTAGTATATCCTTCCCTTTATAATTTTCTAATAAAATGTATTCAACTCCTTCGTTAGCCAAAGTAGGCCAAGTGTAGTTGCTTGCTTTGATACCACTTTGTAACATACCCGACACCTTAAGGATTTCTAAGGGATAAGGTGTCCAATTTTTCTTTCTTTATCTAACTTATCTTACTTGCTTCCATTCACATCTCCAATGTTCTTTTCTTATTCAAGGAATTTTCAATGACAATACCTTTTTAATCCCGAACTCAGAGACTCGCAGACTCGTGGCTACATAACTTTGTAATTTTCCTTTCACAAGTATGCCCGTAAAATTTCAACACTTAGCCATATTTCCATCTACACAGGCTCACGGACTCACAGACTCGCGAACTCATGGAGGTAAAATTCTATGACCCTACGTTCATGAATATGTGGAATCTCAATACTTAGCCATTTTTTCCATCTTCGTGGATTCGCGAAGGTAAAATTCCACGACCCTAGTTTCATGAGTCCATGGAGTCTCAATACTTAGCATTTTTTCCATCTTCACAGATGTGCATGGGTAAAATTATACAAACCTACTTTCATGAGTCCATGGAGTCTCAATAATTATCCATTTTATCCATATTCGTGGACTCACAGAGGTAAAACTCCACAAGCCTACTTTCATGATTCCATGGAGTCTCAATACTTAGCCATATTTTTCCATCTTCACGGACTCCCAGACTCATGGAGGTAAAATTCCACGACCCTACTGCTATTGGGTATTCTACCCTACGAACTAATAAACTAAGGCTCTAAGCTTATACGCTGATCATGACCCTCAAGACTTAACTTTTAACCTTCTACCCGAATCTAAAACCCCTTTTTTCACATGCACACAAGAGAAGAATGAACCAACCTTTTTCCGACGGTTGAAGTAGATCCTCCGTTGAGCTTCTTATCCCCTTGCTGCTGCTACTCCTTCCAAAAGCTTCTCTGCAATCAAGACAAGACTATGCATGCATGCTACTGACCTATTCTAGGGTTAGAGATAAAACACAAATCAAATAACGTAGATGAGACTCATGTATTCGGGACGGGAAAAGTATCTTTTTCATTAACTTCAATATAAACCAACTTACAATGATTTCTGAGGCTGGTCACCGTTCCACGATCCTGATCCTGGGCTCTTCCTCTTCTTTTTGTCCTCCAACTGCTGCTGCATGAATTTCTCCTAAATCTTCAGGCAAGGCTAAAGGGTTGGGACAAAACTGGCTTGGCAATTTGGCAGAGTTTCTTTGCTATGATTTTCCTCCTTTGAATAGTACCCCTACCCCTCCTTTTATAGGCTAGGAGGAG
>JZKD02S0122844.1:271846-286033 GCA_000966675.3 Picea glauca
CATGGCTCGGAGTTCCAGTTAACTGACAAAAAGCCTCGTGTCCCGGTGGAAACTTTCCTGATTTTTTGCTTTGTTAGGTACCCGCGGGCTGTTTTGGGTTAGCCTGCGGATACCCACGTGCAGTATAAAGACAGCAAGCGGATGCCTGCGCCTAGTGAGAAGTTAGGGCGTGGGTTGCTTGTTTTAAGTGGTTTTTTGAGGATTTTCTCAGCATGGCTTTGGCTAGGAAGAGGCATGAGTTGGCCTGATGCCAGGTAAACCTGTATAGTGCACTACCTGGGCAGCTTTCAAATTCTGCTTATTTTTTATCATTTGGTTCTCCATCTCCTTCAGCAACTCTAGCCCAACTACTGTTCTATCAGCTGGATTATCCTAGCTCACTAGAGTATTGTACTTTCTTCCATAAAGTGCTTCAAATGGGCTCATCTTCAACGATGCATGATACCCATTGTTGTAGGAAAATTCTACCAAGTGCAGGTAGCCTTCCCATCTTGATGGTTTGTCCATCACATACTTTCTCAGTATGTCTTCTATTAATCTGTTCACCCTCTCTGTCTATCCATTAAACTCAGGATGATAAGATGTACTAAAGTTTAGATTCATTCTGAATCCTTTGAACAATCCTTTCTAGAAATTTGAGGTGAATTTTGGGTCTCTATCGGACACAATCATTTTAGGAATTTCGTGCAATCGTGACACTTCCTTTATCAAAATATCAGCAACATCTACTGCCTTGTGAGTAGTTTTCAGTGGAATAAAATGCGCAGCTTTTGTAAGCTTTTCCACCACCACCATGATCAAATCATGCATCTTGGATTTTCTAGGCAATCCCATAATAAAATCCATCTTTACTACTTCCCACTTCCACTCAGGAATGGGTAAAGGTTGCAGCAACCCTACTTGGTGCCTATGCTTAGCTTTAACTTTCTGGCACTCCATACATATGGCAATGTATTCAGCGATCTCTCTGTTCATACCCGGCCAAAAGTAATGGCTCTTGATCATTGCTACTATTTTCTGATATCCAGGGTGCCCTGCATAAGGCACATTATGCATCTCCTGCAAAATCATCTGTTTCAAGCATTGGACATTGGGTACAAAAATTTTATTCTTGTAAGGAAGTATTCCATCTATTTCCAATTTATAAATTTCCATCTTCTGTGGCATCTTACCCTGCTGTAGCTTGGCTACCAATTCTTTGTAATGCAGATCTACATTTGCAACCTCCAGAATTATGCTTTTAATATCAGTCTAATACATGCTAATGGTTGTAGCATGTAATTCATGCACCCTTCTGCTGAGTGCATCAGCTACTTTATTCTCTTTCTTTGATATGCTTGATCTCAAAGTCGTACTCACACAGAAATTCCAGCCACCTACTTTGTCTAGCGTTTAAGGTTGGTTGATCAAACAAATATTTCAGACCGTTATGGTTTGTTCTGAGTTCAAACCTCCTTCCCATAAGGTAATGCCTCCATTTCTTTAGAGCATGAACTATGGCTGCCAACTCCAAGTCATGGGTTGCATAGTTCTTCTCGTGCTCTTTTAATTTCCTGAACTCATAACAGATTATGAATCTGTTCTGACTGAGGACCCCTCCCAGTCCTTCTATGCATGCATCAGTGCATACTATGAAATCTACATTTGGATATGCAATCCTCAGTATTGGAGCACTAGTTAATAGCTGCTTCAATCGCTGGAAACTTTCCTCACATCCCTCTGTCTAGTGAAACTGTTTACCCTTTCTTTGTAAGGAAGTGATAGGGTGAGCTATCTTGGAAAAGCCTGCAATGAACCTTCTATAATAACCATCCAATCCCATGAAGGATCTAACTTTCATTACATTCCTTGGCACTAACCATTCTCTAATGGCTTCAATCTTCTCAGGGTGTACTGCTATCCCATCCTTCAAGATAATATGTTCCAAGTAATGGATCTGTTCCTGATAAAATGAGCACTTGCTCAGCTTGGCATATAGTTGGTGCTCCCTTAGCACCTGCAACAACATCCTCATATGTTGTTCATGTTCTTATTAGGTCCTGGAATACACCAGAAAGTCATCTAGGAAGATGATGACAAACTTGTCTAGATAGTCCCTGAATACTCCATTCATCAAGCTCACAAAAACAATGGGTACATTTGACAGTCCAAACGGCACCACTGTGAACTCGTAATGACAATACCTTGTTCTAAAGGCAGTCTTGTTGATGTCTTCATCTTTTATTCTTACTTGGTGATATCCCAATCTTAGATCTATTTTTGAAAAGATCTTTGCATCCTTCAACTGATCGAAGAGATCATCAATCCTCGACCGAGGATACTTGTTCTTCACTGTTACTTTGTTCAATTGCCTGAAATTGATGCAAAATCTCAGCATTTCATCCTTCTTCTTTATGAACAGGACCAGGGCACCCCAAGGCGACACGCTTGGGTGTATATACCCCTTCTTCAAAATTTCTTCAAGCTGCAACTACAACCCTTTTAGTTCTAGCGCACTCATCTTGTACGGAGCCTTTGACACTGGAGTTGCTCCAGGCATCAAGTTTACAGAGAAATCAATATCCCTTTTTGGAGGTAGTCTAGCTACTTCCTAGAATACATATTTGAACTCTTTAAGTACCTCATGATCCTCAATACTTCACACCTTATCCTTAGGCGTTTCCCCCACATGGGCTGCAAATAATTGACAACCTTTTCTGTAGCACTTCTTCAGCTGCATTGTTGATATTTTTCTAACAATAACAGCTCTAGGAATTCCTTGGACTGCTCTATGATTACCTTCTTCATCTAAGCAAGTGAATGCCTTGTTCCGACAGTCCAAGATGGCATGATGCTAGTCTAACCAATCCATCCCAATTAGACAATCATAAAAGCCTAACGGCAGAATGTTCAAATCGGCCTTTGTGCTTAATCCATTCATGTCTATATGACAGGACTTGACTAACTCTGTGACTTTCCTCTTGGTTCCTATAGATATCTGCACTAACCAAGACTTTTCATGTTTGCTTCTTATCAAATGCAAACTTTCTACCACTCTAGGGTCTATATAACTATGTCTAGCCCCTGAATCAACTAAAATGGTTGGTTTTTTATCATACCTTCTACTTCAATCATGTGTGACTGATGCTCAGCTTGCTTGTTGTCCAGGGCTACGTAGATACTTGGAATTCTACTACCCATGTCCTCAACTATTTCATCTTGTTGAACATTGTGGAGAACTCTTACTTTATCATTTCTGTGGGGGCAATCTCTGTACCTATGGTTTTCTTTACAACCCCTACATTCCATAGGTGGTGGCCTTTACATTTTCCCACTCACTTCAACCTTCCTGGGATCTCTAAGAGATGACTGTCCTTGAGGACTATTTCTAAAAAAGGGTGGTTTATTTCCCTTCTGCCTCTGTTCTTTCTTGAACTTTTTCTGTTCATCCCAAGCCTTCTGAAAGGTAGGCTTTTTTCTTTGTTGATCAAATAAGCACTTCGCTCTTCTTATCGTTTCTTCCATAGTCTTTGGGTCTCATACTGAATATTATCCCCAATAGGAGGTGGTAATCCACTCAGGTACCTCTGAATCTTGACAGACTCATCTTTGATGAATGAAACATACTTCAGTAATTCCAAAAACTTTCATTCATACTCATCAATGGTCTTGTTGTCTAGCTTGAGTTCAAAGAACTCTTTCATATTTCTGTCATAATATCTTTTAGTTAAGTATTTCCTCTCGAAATACCTCTTGAATTCTTTCCATGTGATGTCCCTTTCCCTGATGTGTTGCACCTACACAAGTTGATCCCACCACATGGATATCTTTCCCTTCAGTTGATACATGGCAATCCTGCCCTCTGCATGAGAGGAATAATTCTACAGTTGAAAGTATTTCCTCATACCTAGCAACCAAGTTTTGGCATCTTCCTCCTTCTTATGTTCTCCATCAAACATTGGAGGCTTGATCTTCATTTCCCCTTTCAATTCATCCATCCCAGATCTCTTGTGCTTTCTGGTAGGAGATGGGCTTGAACTACTATGTGCTTCCCTACTGGAATGCTTTAGGGAGCGACGACAATGTCTGCTGGCACTCCTTGATCTTCTTTTCCTCTCAGGGGTCCTGCGACTCTCTGTCTTGCTTGCGTCACTCTCCTTTTCCATATTCTTTTCTATTCTTTCCACTCTCTTCAACATCCTTAAGTTGAATTCACCCTGCTTATCCCTAACTTTCATGAGAATTCGGCTATCAGATCGGCAAGCCTGGGCATCTTTCTGCAATATTTCAATGATTTTCATCATATGTCCTTCCTTATCCATCTCTTTGCCTTTCCCATTAGAGTTTGATCCTTTGACTCCCAAGTTGACATTCCTTCCTTCTCTTTCATTCTCTGAATTGGAGGCAATCTGCACATCTTCCATTCTTTTCTCTCAACGACAACCCTATTCGGTTCTAGCACTTGCTAAGCTTCTACAAACACATGTGCAGACAATAGGGATTTGTCAGGTCGTCATTCTTAGAAAATTCCACACATTCAAAACCATTCCGATTTAAGAAAACACTTCGACTTCACAAATTTTCTGATTTCTGCTCGGCTCTGTAATTTTTGGGTGATATCTCCCTCTTTCTCCCTACCCTTGTAACCAAAGGTCCTGACCAAATGCTAGACTACTAGGTGCTACTCGGGCTTTCGACCTTCGAAGAGTTTAAGGTACACACATCTATCTCTCAGAGTTTCGATTTATCGAATTCACGTAAATTGGGTGGATCGATGGTCCATGTTTACCCAACATCCAATGGTTAAAAATTCGCTATGGTTCTTCCGTCTTCGAAGATTTCGGGACTTTGGAACTTCAGGTTTCGGGTTTTCAGTAACCGAAAGTTCACGATGCAGCGACTCCAAATCTCTTGTCACTTCAATCCCTGAATTCCGATACACAAGTTCTTGTACAAGATCCAACAATCCTTGATGATTTGGATCTAACGGTCCAGATATTTTCGAAGTTTCGTGAATCAGGAGTTCACAATGAAGTGACTCCAAATCTCTTGTCGCTTCAATCCCTGAATTCTGATATGGAAATTCATGTATGAGATCAACGGCTGTGAGCCTCCCCTGATCCGAGGGTCCAGATCTCTCCTAAGCTTACACCTATCAAAGCTCTTCAGCCCTAACTTCCTTGCTAGTTGGTTGTATCCGACGTCTCATGGGATTTCGGCACTTCTTCCTAGAAGCACTCCACCGTCCGATTCTACCCTTGTTAATCTCTTTCAAGATTTGGGATTTGGAGTGACCAAGAATTTGGCCTGCGCTCCGAGTACACGATCCCTGAATTAACGAAATGATCCAACGGTTCAAACCAACCACGATCAATGACCCACGTTTATTCTGGATCCTAGTGTGGTGAGTTTCTCCATCCACTAACCACCTTGCAACTTCTGGCTATCTTACGGTCCTCGCGATTTCGCAAGTTCTCCACAGAGAATTTTGACCATCCAACTCTGCTTCTCAAGGACTTCTGGCCAATGACTTAGTACCCTCCTTCTAAAATTTCATCTACTTGATCCAACGCTCCTGATTCCCCATGATCTGACGACTCAGATCTCATCGGCATTTCGCGTATCGGGATTTTGTGTGTCACAAGGTTGAAGGATTTTCCACCTTCGTCCTCCCTATTCTCAAAATGTCGATTTCTTCTTGGACAATTAATGGTCTAGATCCCTCTTAGATTGACAGTTGTGATCCAATCATGAATTCGTGTTTCATGAATTCTCATGAACTCACCCTTAGACCATTTCAAGTTACGAGTCAGTGAAAGGTTGGTCGCTCTCCATGCATCCTTTCCGATGGACGATCTTGATGAATTTGGGATTTCACGTATCCCGATTTCAACACTTCTGTGTAACTCCAAAGGGTTTTAAACCTTATGCATGTTCTCCAGATTTGACGGTTGTGAGGGTTATCCTTTCCTCCCGAATAGATTCTATGCATCGAACACTTCTGGTGTGGAGCTCTCTCTCTCCCTATGGCCATATACCACACCAGATGTAGTTTTATAATACCACTACACCTCCTGAGCTTTGTAACATGATCAAGCAGTCTGTTGACACTCAGAAACATTCTAAGGTATGAAATTAGTCTTCCAGAGACAATTACTTCTCAAAACCTCAGTCCAAAGACCACTTATCCGGCCCATCCAGGATCAACATTGAAACCAGGCTCTGATACCATACTGTAACATCCCTGACCATCAATGCCATGGTCGGGCCAAAATTACTACGCGGAAAAACACTACTATAGCATATTATTCATTCTTATGAAATACAATTGCTTAGTAACAGTTAAACATAGCGTAAGCAGATTAATACCGTTAGCATACATAATCCATGACATTAACAATAATTCACGAATACAACGGAATTACATGTAAACATTGCTAGAATCACAGACATGCGTATTTAATTGAAATTATATGCATGTATATACTTATCTTTTAGACCAGATGTAATTCACCAACTACGTGTAGACCTCCCACGAACCTCCTAGCCTTAGACCACGCTGCTCATCACTCTCAGTAGTAGGTCACCTCCGAGCTGGTACTAAGCTCCACCGGGTAGGGATTCCTAGGCTAGGTAGGGAAAACATAAAGACACATAGTCATAGAAGAAGGATTCTCTCCCAAGAGCCACTTATGCCCACTGCCCACAGACTCTCATTCCCCACATGTCTGTCCCACCCCAAGAGTATACACCTTCACAGTCACCAAGACAGTCCATCGGCTGCTGACCTCCCTTGCCTTGGGATTTAGTAACAGACCGAACCAGAAGTCTCCGAACTCTATGGGAACTACATGACTCCTTCCAGGAGTTCTCACTTCCTCCATGCACTCTCTCGCCTGGAGAGAGTCACTCACAGACTGGGTAACCTACCTCTTCCACAACAATCACCTCCCTCACACTGGCCAGCAAGCCACACATAGTCCAGCACTGCGTGGCCACATTAGTTAATTGGGAAAATCGGTATGGACACCCGAAACAAAAACAATTAGCGCTAAATCATAACGTGGTTCTGGGATTACAAGATGCGTTGAGCTTTCCAGCAAGCAACACAGGATGCATGACTCAGCAATTATGGGACATTCGGTTCTCCCATCCAGCAATAAGGAACAGACTCACCACTCTGGTTTCAGAAATGTGTAAGGTGTACAGAGGTTCAATCACAGAGGCCAAATGTGTATAGACGGAGGATGGAGGAATTGGAAGGTCGAACCCAGATTTAGGTGATGGTTGGAGGAATGCCCACCCCCCCTCCTACGCAGCAGTCAATGGAAAAATGGAAGAAGAAGCCAACATGGCTCATTTCCTGGGTTAAATCTCATGCGCCTGGGTCGACACATGTCGCCCATGAAGCTGCATGCATCCCTCCCTAGGAAATTAGGACAAAACATAGATTTCCCATGGATTTTGGGTTAATATTAAAATATTATGCCCAAGGACTTAAGCCCTTAGGCTCCACACTTAGCCTCTCTTTCCAACCTTCCAGCCCCCAATCCTTTACCCAGGTTTTGTGGAAGCTTAGTCCCCCATCACTCATTCATCGTGGTCATTCCACACGTAGAGATGTTTTGTATTAATATTGTGCATAATTACATGTACAAAAATCAGGCTCCTGGCCTTCCACACTTAGGCTCCCTGGCCTAATAACACATAAGCCCACTAGCTTATATAACTTGGCTCACCAGCCTTATAAACTTGAATTATAGTTCATAAACAAGATTTATACTTCATAAACATGATTTACAATAGTGCTCGGCCTTGGGGACATTACAATCCCCTCCCCTTATTTTTGCATTGTCCTCAATGCAACTTTACACTGCATCTGCAAGATTTTCAAAATTTTCAAAAAGATGTGGGTACTCTGCCCACATAACATCTTCACACTCCCATGTCATGTCCTCAGGACCGTACCAGGTCCACTGGACCTTTACAAGCCCTATGGCTCGATTCCGGAGCTGTTTGTTTTTCCTATCCAATATGCACACAGAATGCACTTGCAGGACACCTTCTTGCTCCACCTGGATCACATTCCAATGAATTAAATGAATAGCATCAGGCATATACCTTTTAAGAAATGAAACATGAAACACATTATGTACAGTCATGGATGCAGGTAATGCAAGAATATATGCAACTGGCCCAATCCTTTCCAGGATTTCAAATGGCCCACAAAATCTGGCTGCCAACTTGACACAACTTCCCAGCTTCAAGGAACTCCTCTTAGCTTTCACTTTCAGGAAAACATGATCACCCACTTTGAACTCTCTGTGGGTTCTATTCTTATCAGCATAACGTTTTTACCTTTCCTGGGCAGCTTTCAAATTCTTCTAAATTTTTATCATTTGGTCCTCCATCTCCTTGAGCAGCTCTAACCCAACTACTGTTCTATCAACTGGATTATCCCAGCTGACGTAGGCGCACCTTCCACATGGGCACGTCTGCTCCCACGAGACCTTCTCTTCCTTAGGCCCGAAGAACTCTAAGGTCCTTCTATTTCCCTATCGGGAAATCTGCACCCACATATTCTCTTCGGCGCAATCCTCCCTTCTTTACTTCTGGAGGATCGAAACTCGCGGCTTTGTGAGCTTGTTATTGACCGCTGGGCTCTTGGATCCCCGAGACCCGATGGTCAGTCAAATCGATGACTTCTCCCTAAGGGATTTCTCTACTCGCGACCTCGTAGGTTGAACTGTCGAGTTTTCACCCTCTTGTTCCCCGAATCCCCGAGATGCGAGAATTCGACAGAATGCTGACTCGTGTGTCCAACCGTCAACCATGCGGGTCCCACCTTATACTCTGCCACGTGCCTACACAACCCTTCTCTCGGCACTTCGGGACTCATGAATCCTAACGCCAATGCTTAGGGACTTCTCACGGAGAGATCCCGAGGCTGGTGCCACCTGTATTCCACTCACACTCCGCTATGGCCCACGCTGCTCTCCAGCTGTCGGGATATCACCTCTCGCAACCTCGCGATCCCCGTAGCCAAACTCTCGAACCTTTTCTTGTGAGGTCCCGAGACCTGATCCCATGCGCAGATCCAATGATCCTCCTGTGATCCGAATCCAACGATTATCCTTCTCTCGCCACTCGCGTCCTCGCAGCTTGAAATTCCGAATACTTGGACTTCCACCTTGCGAACTCCCGATTTCACGAGATCTCTCGATCTCTGCCACGCGTCCTCTCAAATGGACGACCCAGATCTCCTCGCTACTTCACCACTTCGCGTCCTCGCACCTTGCGACTTGGACTACCCAACACTTGGGTTCTCAATCGGCGAGCTCCCGAGTTAGCAAGACCTCTCAATCTCTCACCACCTGTACTCCTCAGATGGACGACTCCAATCTCCTCGCTACTTCGTGACCTCGTGACCTCATAACTTGGGATGCCCAACACTTGAGCCTTTACCCTGCGAACTCCTGAGTTAGCGAGATCTCTAGATCTCTGCCACCTGTCTTCTACAGATGGACGGCTCCTGGCCTTCTCACCACTTCACCCCTCGTGAAGCTAAAGGTCTTCCCTTTCGTACCTCTAATGTCCGAGTCTGTGAGATGAGAGAATCTCCTTACATGCATCCTCCAAATGAACGACTCTGATCTTGTAGGGATATCACGTCTCGCGATCTCGCTGCTCTTGTTGCACAACCTTTGGGGTTTCAACTCCCGAGTCCCTGATACATGAGATCACGTGTAGATCTGATGGCTCCCGTGACTCAAAATCGATGACTCTACCTCTCCTAAGCTTCAAACTCTTCAGACCTTCGCGCCGTAACCTCCTTTCACCTTTGCAAGATCCGACGATCCTCGAAACTTCATGAAATCTCCTCAGAGGATTTTCAACCATCCTTTCTTCCTTGTATAACCCGGGAAATGAGAAAAGTGTATCTCTCCACGAGATTGCTTCGCCGCTTCGCCAACCTACGACGCTTCTCTCTTGACTTCGAATCACACTTATCTATACTGATCTTCAGTGACTCAAAGGCCTATCCTTCCTGAGCTTTACTAAGTTGTTCAACCTCAATGAGGTTCCTTGCATGCACTCCTTGCGGAAAATATTCAATCTCGTCTAAGTGTTGAAGTTCTCTTGACTCTGCGCACACCTGCAGCAGTCCTCCAAAGCTTCTACTCAGTTCACGACTGAGACTTTCTCCCTTAGCCTGCGCACTCCTTGCATGACTCGATGCCTAACTGCACCTTCTCGATGAATGAGAACAATAGCTATCTCTCTAAGCTTTCTGTCAACGCACTCCCTTGCGGACGACTTCAACTACACTCCTTGCAGGAATCCTTTCTCAAGCAGAGAAATGATTGTAACTCATTCACTTCCTCTCAGACTTAAATCTCAACACACGAGATCATACACTCAACATAAAAACAAGTGCATAACAAGAATAAATATTCATAAGCAGAGCATTCAACACACATGCACAAAGAATAACACAACAGCCATGAATCTGAATCAACTTCTTCTATTAATTCAAGATATATACATGGGTGTTCCTCTACAACTCTCTATTCTTCTCCTATGTTCTAGATTCTTATAACTCCTCTTGCTTAATGATACAAATGAGGGTGTCTATATCCCAGTTTTCCCTCTTTCTTCTCGAATTGTCTAATCTAAGAATTCAATTCCATCTACCTGCAACTACTACTATAAATGATCTGTCTATCTCAGACAAGAGCGTATGGCTCGAGGTCTGATTACATTCTTACCAATGCGCCTAAATTAAATGATCTCATTTATGTTTAGCGCATCAACTTCAAGGGAAAATTTAAAATTCAAAAACTTGCGCTGGACGTCTTCCAGCTGTCTTCTGCTTCCACGTTGGTTTTGCTTATCGTGAGGGATGCTCCTGCATCATACTCCCTCTCTTGAAAATTTGCATGGGCTCCTATCCATGAGCTCCTGCACGATATGTCCATGCTTTAGAATCTCTGCTTCAGTCTCCCAGCTGGCATCTTCAATTGGATGACCCTTCCATTTGACCAAATATTCAAAGTACTCTTTTCTTCTGGTCTTCTTACTCACTCGTTTATTCAGTATCTTCTGCATCTGTGGCTTCTCTGCAACTGGCATCTGCTTCTTTCACTGGATCTCTGGTTGTTCATCACTTTCTTCTCCTGCTTCATCAGCTTTATATGGATATAAATCTGAAACATTAAATATCAGAGATATTGCGATCCCATCTGGTAACTCAATTTCATAAGCATTCTGTCCCATTTTCTTCAAGACCTTGCATGGCCCAATTTTCTTCATCTTCAGCTTGTTATATGTTCCTCTCAGGAAACTTTCCTTCCTCAAATGCACCAGAACCAGATCACCAACTTCAAACTGAAGTTGTCTCTGATGTTGATCTGCTCTGCGCTTGTACTCCTGACTTGACTTCCACAGTCGCTCCTTCACCTGGCCATGAAGTTCCCTCATCGCTTTAGCGAATTCTCCTGCACTAGCACTGCTAGTATCAGTCTGTTCTGAATCCCTCAATTCGGAAACTCCTCTCAGCTGCATTCCATATACAATCTGAAATGGACTTTTTCCTGTGCTCCTGTTCACTGAATCGTTGTATGCAAACTCTTCTTGTGGCAACACATTGTCCCAACTGCTGTGGTGCTCTGTCACCAAGCTTATTAATAAGTCTCCCAGACTCCTATTTATCACCTCTGTTTGTCCATCCGTCTGAGGATGATAAGTAGAACTAAACATCAAATTAGTTCCTAGCTTCTTCCATAATGTCCTCCAGAAATTCCCTATGAATTTTGTGTCTTTGTCAGAAACTATGCTTTTTGGCAATCCATGAAGTCAAACAATATCCTTGAAAAACAAATTTGCGATGTGAGTCGCATCACTGGTCTTCTAGCATGGGATGAAATGTGCCATTTTAGAAAACCTGTCAACTACCACAAAGATTGAATCAACACCTCTTTGTGTCCTCGGCAATCCCAATACAAAATCCATGCTAATCTCATCCCACGGCTTCTCAAGTATGAGTAATGGTTGCTAAGAACCCGCATTCTGTTTCCTTCCTTTCGAATGCTGGTAAATTATGCATCTGTCAACAAACTTCTTGACTTCTGACCGTATCCCTGGCCAAAAGTATGACTCGCTCAGCTTTGCAAATGTCTTATCATGGCCAAAATGTCCTGCTAATCCTCCACTGTTCTTCTCCTTCAACAAGTTCTCCCTCATGGAGCAATTTGGAATACACAATTGATTGCCTTTGAACAACAATCCATCCTAGATCATGTACTCTATCCACTGACTTTTGTCTCTAAAAACTGGATTCTCAGCTACTTCATAAGCTTCCTTAAAGTCTGAATCACTTGCATACATGTCCTTAAGATCATCAAAGCCTAACGTCCTGACTTTGAATTCCTGCAACAACAAACACTTCCTGCTCAAAACATCAGCAACTTTGTTAGCAATACCAGAAATATGTTTTACCACAAAAGTGAAATTCTGCATGTATTCTACCCATTTAACATGCCTCTGATTCAACTTTTCCTGTTGATTCACAAATTGTAATGCATGGTTATCACTATATAGAACAAATTCCTTTGGAATCAAATAGTGCCTCCATTTCTTCAATGCCTGTATGATGGCATAGAATTCTTTATCATATGTGGAGTACTTTTCTTTTGCCCCATTCAACTTCTTGCTGAAATATACAATCGGTCTATCCTCCTGGCTCAAGACTGCTCCAATTGCAAACCCGCTTGCATCACATTTCACCTGAAATGTTTTCTGAAAATCTGGCAACACCAACACCGGTTGCTCTGTAATCTTTCATTTCAACAAATTGAAACTCTTCTCAGCCTCTTCCATCCAGTGAAAAGATTTATGTCTTTTCTTCACTGTATCCATCATTGCTGCACTAATTCCACTGAAATTCCTGATGAATTTGCGGTAGAAACTAGCCAAACCATGAAAACTCCTCACCTCAAAAATATTTCTCGGTGATGGCCAATTCTTGATTACCTCCACCTTATCTGGATCCATCCTCAACTCATTAGCTGAAATGACAAAACCCAAGTAAATGAGTTCTGTCTTCATGAATGAGGACTTCTTCATGTTTATCAACAACTTCTCCTGCTATAGTTTCCTCATCACGATAGCCAAATGCTTCAAATGTTCAGCCTTTGTCTTGCTGAAAACCAATATGTCATCCAGATACACGATGACAAATCTCTCGATGAACTCCTTCAGGAATTCATTCATCAACCTCATAAAGGTACTTGGTGCATTCATCAAGCCAAACGGCATGACAAGCCATTCATACAAACCTTCGTTTGTCTTGAATGTTGTTTTCCATTCATCACCTTCTCTCATACGAATCTGATGATATCCACTCTTCAAATCTATCTTTGAAAAAAAAATTGCCCCACTTAAGCAATCCATCAAATCATCCATTCTTGGCAATGGGAATCTATACCTGATAGTTATCTTGTTAATGGCTCTTGAATCAGTGCACATCCTCCAGCCTCCATCTTTCTTCAGACTGAGTACGGTTGGAACAACACACAGACTCAAAATTTCCCTGACCAAGCCTTTGTCCAACAATTCCTGGACCTGTCTTTTAACCTCTTCATTCTCCTGTGAAGTCAATCTGTACGCGGCTTTGTTTGGAAAACTAGTTCCTGGTATGAGGTCAATGTGATGACTCACGCTCCTCATTGGTGATAACGAATGAGGTAGTTAGTCTACTACAATATCAGCGAACTCTTCCAACAGTTCTTGAAATTCTCCTGGAAAATCGTCCACTCTTGTGCTCATCAGAACAATTCTCGGTTTTCTGACCACAAAGAATTGTGGATCCTCCTTCTTCTTAACTTCTGTAAGAAATTCCTTCCCACTCATGAGAAGTATTGTATTGTTTACCTCCGGCTTCACTTCTTTATCCTCAATTGGACACAACATATGAGTCCTCCCATTCCTCTCCAGGGTATATGTATTTTTCCTCCCATCATGAATTACATTTCTATCATATTGCCATGGTCTTCCCAGCAATAAATGACATACATCTATAGGAATAACATCACTGCAAGATACCAGATATATAAAATATGCAGAACAGAAACGAAATGCTAGAAATGACATAATAACAGTAAAATATCCAGCATAATCTTCACAATACACAGAAATGATATACGAAAT
>JZKD02S0122844.1:313153-329932 GCA_000966675.3 Picea glauca
AGATCACTGAGAAATACACATTCACAAGAGACACAACATTTATCCTGGGAAACCCTCTAGGGGAAGAAAACCCAGCAAAAACTTCCTTATCATAAATTGCTAATACAATGTTCAAAAGATAACTCAAACCAATACAGAAAGTCCTCTCCAAAAGATGTGCCACTCTTCTCCCTCTCTCCTTTGTCTGTAACAGATCAGAACTTGTCTCTCAAACTGAGCAAGTGAGTTGTGTGTTAGAAGTGAGGCGCTAGCCTATTATATATACAAAGTTGGCACGTGTGAAAGGGCACCACTGGCAAGGCCAACCTCTCACTCTGCGTGGGTAAACCCACCTTTAATTAATTCTGGGTCTTCCATAATAATTGTTGGGGTCGACTTCTTATTCTGCCCTTTATAATTGTCCGATGACCAATCCGCAAAAGGGGATTTGGTCCTTATACAATTACCGACATGATTAATCCAATAAAAATAATAATAATAATGACATGATTAAGCTCCAATGGGGATTTAATCCAATAATAATAAGAATCCTCTTCGTAGTTACATTATTTCAACACTATTCACAAGGATAAGCCATCTTGGATTATGCGTTGTATAGTTTTCTAGTTTCTTTTTTGTTTTATAAAACTTTGTCATTACGTAATAAATTTTGATAAATAAACTCCTACATGAATGGTTTCCTGTTGTGCTATTTTTGTAAAGAAATCTATTTTTGGGGGATTACACTCTATCTTTCATGATAGGAGTTTATTAATCCAAAACTAGTTTAAATAGTGATCATTGTTAGTAGTGACAGCATCTTTTGTTGGGATACATTATGGACATGTGATTTTGAGAACTAATATGGAGAATCTATTCACCATCGGCTTTAGACCTATGTGATGCTTATTCCATTTTTGTTCCTTTTATTGTCTCGATTTTATGAACTATTATTATGTTTGATGCAACTTTAGCTTTTTCATCATATGGTGTTTCATATTATTAAGTATTTAAATGTTGTCTATAATTTGTTATTCCATTTTATATATGTGATTAACCTGTCATTTGATTATTATTGATTTGTTCTGGATATTAAATGATGGATACTATTAATATTTTGAATTGAGATTCCTTTCGTTCTAAGTGTTGATTATCATAAGATCACCGGATCTTTACATTTATCATTATGTTGTTATATTCTTGCTCCAACACATCTTTGAATTTATTCTAGGAGTATTAGCATTGTTCTGTCACATGTTTCCCTCACATGTAGGACAATTAGGAGCTCGAATTACACAGGAAGATAAACTCAGTTTAATCGATTAGTTACAAGTTAGTTTGCTAGTTATTTAGTTAGATTATTTATTAATGAAATAAGGACATCATGAATTATCTTTGACTGTTTATGTATTCCTATTTCAATTATATTTTCTTACAATTCATTAGTTTTAGATTTTCAGACATTTAAAAGAAAACAAAAAAAATGTATGTGCTTTCTTTATCTCTTTATAAACACTTTTAAGAATATCCATTTCGCAAGATTTCAGTAAACCTTGCAATGTTGTAAATAAAATGTTTATAATCATTTGTATATATTCATATTTCTATTTGAACACTTGTAATTAATACATAAATTGTTAGAATCATAATTTTAGATTAATTTATTTCTTTTATCATTTTTAGGACTTAGTTGGCTAACAGAGCCATTAAACCCGTTGGGTCAGTTCATTCCAAATTGATTGGGTTATTTAGACAACCCTGGTTCGGATCTGATCTTCCAGTTGACAGTGTGTCACTTACGCCTGTCAACAAATGGCGCTAGAAGGATGGTTGATTGACAAGATGGCCTTGTAGGAGCCTTTATTTTGAATGTATTTAATTCCCCATGGATCACCAAATCAGTGTGTTGGAACATGATTTCCACTTCTCATTACCTAATATTCCCAACAAGACAATATCTCGCTTGTCCAAACTCACCTTTGATGGTGGGGGGGATGTATCTGCTAAAGACCATATTAACAAGTTTTGGTTTAAATGCATCAAGCATGATATTTCTAATTAAAAGGTTTTATGCAGAATGTTTGTTTTTACTTTTAGGGGTCGGATTAAACATTGGTTTGAGTCTTTTCCAACATAACACATTTTTTTTGGTTTCAATTTGTATAAGAATTTTTAGATGCTTTTGAAAACTATGATTACAATCAATTATGTGAAGAATTTTAGACTTTGCTAATAAATGAAAATTCATCTCCAGAAGGCTTTTCAACAAGAATCCATCATGTTCTCTGTAAATTTAATCTTTATGACATGTCATTTGTACTAAATATCCTCTATGATGCATGCATCCCTTTCAGCCAGTCATATTCAAACGCGAATGATGAAACTATTACAAACCCTACCACTCAATTGTGAGAAGAATTTTGTTCGCAGGATGAGAGGAATCCATCCGAAAATTTTGAATAAGAAGGGGAGGTAGAATCTATTGAAAAGGTTCTTACTGACAATCAAATTGGTTTTTCCTCAGAATCATTGTATTTTCAATCCTCGGCCATCGTGGAAGAATATTCGATGTTGGGTCAAGGTGAATGTACTCATTCTTCTAACTCTTTCTCTGATCAGTACTTAAATTCAATTATTGAAGAACACTTAGGTGAAGAAAATCATCTTAAGCATTCTAACATTCCTATGAAGCTGATTAGAGATGTAAATCTGCAATTTGAAGAAAGAACCTTAAAACTTCATCCACAAATCATACCTTATCCACAAGAAAGATTAGATATTTGTATGAAAGTTTTGAATTATCTATCATACATGAGGCAAATTTAGACGATCATATTATGTTGAAGGACTTAACACCAAAACAGAGTGAAAGTTTTAAGGAAGGTGAAGAGGAATGTCTTGAGAATACCATTGTTAAATATCATAGCCCAAAAGATTCTTTTCATGTGCTCATTTTTTATTCATTTTACTCTTTATATCGTGATCTCTTCTTAGATTCTGGTGGACATGATACTTTACCCACGATATCTTACTCTTTCCCATCACAATCAAATCTTTTCGATATGCCAAAATTTGGTGAAATTAATTCCAAAGATAACATTTATGAAGTCGGATTTGATGCACTTTCATTTTCATCACTGGCATGAAAAAAAACATGTTGCAAGATGATTTTACACAGTTTATTTTTGAAAAAGACAATGCACTCATTCCTATGGAGATCAAATATTCTACATTACGTATTCGTTCTTTGATTAGTTCAAATTTTATGCTTCACATTTTGAAACGATCAATCTCATCAAAGGAAGCTTTCAAAAAAATGATATAATTGATGTCATGAATCCTCTTATGATGTGTTCCCCATTGATATATCCATTTCATCAAAGGCATAGTTTGCATCCTAATTTTTATGACAAGATCTTAGAATGGCTTGAAGATTCGTATCTAAAAAATCTTCATAATAAAGATAAAGTTGTGCTTGCTTTGTTTTTACCTAAATATCTAGAAAGTAAGCATGACATGATTCTTTTAGATCCTCCATGTGAAGAAATTGATGAACGCTTGGAGAATTGTCAAGAGGATGGGACACTTCGACCTTGGCTGATGGTTATGTCAGGTCCCCATAATATTGACAAGTTTTCCAAACTTACTTACACTCTTCAATGTCATTATGACCCATATCACGACAAGATTGTAGAATGGTTGGAGGATTCATACATCAAGAAGTTTCTAAAGAATGGTATGGTTGTGATTGCTTTGTTTTTAAATGAATATATAGGAGGTAAGCATAACATATTTCTTTTGTGTATGCAAATACTACATTCTTTTGTTCTGATTTTTTACTTTCTATGCCTTCCAGGATTAAAGATGCTCTTGTGGCTGCACTGGAAATACGATTTTACTTAGTGTTTTGATCTATTTAGTAGTTAGAGTAGGTTAAGGAGTAGGTTTCCTTTAGTTTTATTTCTCATTGTTTCTTTTTGTAATAATGCAGTTATGAACACAAGTGGGTACACCAAGAGAACCATAATATGATTGTTGTCAGGGAATTCCACTTTGATCATTTTCTCTCTGCTTTTCGTTGAACATTTATTTTCAAAAACGCAGTATCATCATGAAAATTTTAAGTGGAAAGTAAAGAGATAAGTAAATTTGAACTGTCAATTCAACCCTAACCTAAGGTGCCACTAGTAGGACTGCACTCATATTAATAAGGTTTTTTCTATTTTCTTTTAGTCTCTCTTAAAAAACTACTTCACCTGAGAAGTTCAAATCCACTCTTTTGTAAATATTTTTAATTTTCTTTTCTATTTTTTTATTTTGGTTCTTTTCATTTTGCTTGATTTTGATTTGTTTTCTAAATAAGAATATATGAATCACCATTTCATTTGTTGAAGGGAATCATAATTCTTATTCATTAGCAGAAGTTGGTAACATCTCAAGCACCTGAGTAGTAAATGCTAAAACTCAGATCAACAGAAGTAAGTTTTTGTTCAAACTGTGTTCCTGGTTTCTCATTAAAATCTCAGGAAGACGCAATTATCTTTAACAAACTTCTAACGCCACCCCTATTTTAATGAGAAAAACTCAGTGTGCTTCCCCATCCTAGAGATGATTTCTTAACAGAAATCAAACTGTCCAAATCATGATGAAAGTCATCAAAACAAAAAAATAATTTGTAAATGATCAAACTTTCCTTTACCAAACTGTGAGATTTTCAGTATCACCCCGCTCTCTTAAATATCATGAAGTTTCTGGAGATATATAAACTAATTTTAGAGAGTTGGAAGAACTACAATGTGTGGGAAGTGTGTGTAAACCTATTGGGACACTGAATAGGTCTATTGGCAGTGGGTAAATGCACACATGATACCAAGTCAACTTCGTCGGGGTACTGAATAGGCCTGCTGGCAGTGAAGCAATGCCAAGTTTAAGAAGATCCTCAGGTATGTCTTTTGATTTGATCAAGTATGCACATGTTTTTATCATGAATGGATGACTCTTGGATGGGATAGAGGTACTCGAGTGGGTTAAATGACATCCCTGTCGAGGCTATGGATGACTGTTGGTAGCAGTGGCCCTATCAACAGTATTGAAGTCACCTGCATAAACATCGCTATACCTGTGATCGAAATAAGATACCAAATTACATTGTCATAAAAAAATGCATACAATGCTATGACTGTGTTATTTTCTGAGTTATGATCAGAATGCTTGATCTATTGTTAACTATTTATAAAATTTATTGCATCTGTGCCCTTGACATATATTTCTGGTGATGCAGAGATAACTGCTTCGCCCAGTGTGTCACCATTGTTGGCAGCCAACAATTATGTCGAATTTTATCACATTTTAAAATCATCTCAAAGAGATAAAATCTTTCTGTAGCTACCTCCTCCTTGCATTTATAAACGTTTTTGCCTTCTGGCTTCAAGGAGATGTATTGGGCTAAACTTATCTTATGAGTTTTTTGTTTAGATTTTCGTTTGTTTTATTTAAGTTTCATGACTGCAAGCATGAAATTTAAACAAAAACTTGGATTGGGTAATCATTATGTAGTCTGTGTTCTTTCTTCTATTCTTTTACCTAAGAGAATACACTTTAAGGGAACCTATATGTTACTAAATTAAGGCTTTATAAGCTCATTGATTAATTGATTGTCACATTTTTATGTATGATGGTATTATCCATGGTTGATTGTATGGTTTGATCATTTATCCATAATCGCGCTGCAACTTTGGGTTAGAAATTGATACATGCTCTTTGTTATATCAGTCATATCATTGTCATGTCACTTGGTACAGGTCTGATGTACCCATGAATACACCTCATCCTGCTATCATGTACATTTAATGACCCTCATTCATTTTTTGAATTGACATTTGATAATGGTTAAGGGTTTGATCTTCATTATGTGTAATGGCTCATAGATCTGCATGTCCTCTGGTTTTTTGTCTTTCCAAACTCAAGTTATCAAACATGACAGTCTCCCATTTTCATAGGTATCAGACCGTTTTGGTTTTCACAGACCTATCCTTGCTACTTGTTTATTGGAAGTCGAGACCTCCCTTTCGTGCTGTCTACTGTGTCTATTTGACAGTAACCATGGCCCCTATGGTTTGAATCAAACCTAATGGCTACCAGGCCCTTCTTGCCCACGACGATGCCATAGATGATTTGTAGGCTCACGGTTGGGATATCTTTATCTGGAAATTCGAAGGTTATAACCTTGCGGTCGCACATGCCTTTGCTTAAACGTTTGATGGGTTTAGAGCCAAATTTGAGGATGTGCAATTGGAGGTCACAGAGGACTCTATAACCCGGGCAACAAGACTCCCACAGGAAGGCAAAAAGTGGTTCAAAAATGATAGACTGGAAGATGTTCCATGGAGCCTATTCATGGTCTCTCGCAAATCTACCTGCTGCCCTAAAGGTATTCCTATTACCCCCTTGAAACCTCGATGGGATGACTTAATTCTAATTATTAAACAATTTATAACGTGCGAGGGCAAGTATGGATTAGTATTTTTATACCACATCTGACTGTTGATGTTGTTCCTAGGGTTTAAACTAAACATGCCCTTATATTTGTTGATGAGCCTGTATAAAATGTCAAAACGCTATAAGAAACATAGCTTGAACCCTTTGTCAAGTCTCTTTCACCACAGACTTATAATAATTCTTTTGGTATCGCACTTATCTCAAATTGGGGACACTTGGGAAAGTTTCCTGAGTCAGAACGATTTTGTCCAACCTGAGAGCAAAGTAAACCCACCTTTAAATGTAAACCCCAATTATGATAATCACGTGACCAAAATTTAGGGTTTTTATTCATATAATGACTATGAGCTTAATGAACCTATTTTTGTTCCCATGAAAACCCCCATGGGTAAAAAACCATGATGTTGAAAGAAAGTATTTCTCCTACCCCTGTTGTTGAGCCGAATCAGGGCTTTAGTGACAAACCCATTGTCTAGAAAAATCCTAAGAGTAAGAAACAAGAAAACTCTAATTTGAATTTTATAAATAAGAGATATGGTCGATTAATATCTAGGAGTATAAGGAATCAAAAACAAGATCATTTGAGATCGATCTCAATGATTGAGGTCAATGATCACTATTCAAATGACGAGATCAATGATTTCCTTGCTCGGGAAGATCTGAATAACCACTGTCTCAAGAATGAAACTGTTGGTCAAGATTAGAAGTATGACTTTGTCTCTAGACTACCTACGTTTCTGAAAGGCCAAGAGGGATTTGTTGGCATTATCCATGACTTGAAACAAGCCACAGAAAGAGCCAAAGCATCCATTGTTGAATACGCTCAACCTCGGCCTGCTCTAGATCCGGTACACTGTGACAATTGCTTGGACTGGGTAAAACGCTATTACAGGGACATACCATTTTTACAGGCACAAGTAAAAGATCTAGCTACTTGCAATTCTCTACTTGAACGAGAAAACCAAGAGTTGAAAGCATGCGCAGAATGGGCAAATAAAAGACCCAAAATATATGGTAATATAATTATAAAAAATGCAACCAACTTCAATGCCATCATTAATTCATAACTGTCTAACCCTTCACTGTCTAATTTCTGAATGGAAAATTATAATTATGGTGTTATTCACAAGGAGAAGCCATCTTGGATTATGCACTGTATAGTTTTCTAGTTTCTTTTTTGTTTTATAAACTTTGTCATTACGTAATAAATTTTGATAAATAAACTCCTACATGAATGGTTTCCCATTGTGTTGTTTTTGTAAAGCAATCTATTTTTGGGGGATTACACTCTATCTTGCATGATAGGAGTTTGTTAATCCAAAACTAGTTTAAATAGTGATCATTGTTAGTAGTGAAGACATCTTTTGCTGGGACACATTATGGACATGTGATTTTGAGAACTGATATGGAGAAGCTATTCACCATCGACTTTAGACCTGTGTGATGCTTATTCCATTTTTGTTCCTTTTATTGTCTCGATCTTATGAAATATTATTATGTTTGATGTAGCTCTATCTTTTTCATCATATGTTGTTTCATATTATTAAGTATTTAAATGTTGTCTATAATTTGTTATTCCATTTTATATCTTTGATTAATCTGTCATTTGATTATTATTGATTTATTCTGGATATTAAATGATGGATAATATTAATACTTTGAATTGAGTTTCCTTCCGTTCTAAGTATTGATTATCATAAGATCACCATATCTTTACATTTATCATTCTGATGTTATATTCTCACTGCAACACATCTTTGAATTTATTTTGGGAGTATTAGCATTGTTCTGTCATAGGTTTCCCTCACACACAGGACAATTAGGAGCTCGAATTACACAAGAAGATAAACTCAGTTTAATCGATTAGTTACAGGTTAGTTTGCTGGTTATTTAGTTAGATTATTTATTAATGAAATAAGGACAACATGAATTAGCTTTGACTGTTTATGTATTCTTATTTCAATTATATTTTCTTAGCATTCATTAGTTTTAGATTTTCAGACATTTAAAGTAAAACAAAAAAAATGTATGTGCTTTCTTTATCTCTTTATAAACACTTTTAAGAATATCCATTTCACAAGATTTCCAGTAAACCTTGCAATGTTGTATATAGACTATTTATAATCATTTGTATATATTTGCATTACCTTGCAATGTTGTATATAGACTATTTATAATCATTTGTATATATTTGCATTTCTATTTGAACACTTGTAATTAATACATAAATTGTTACAATCATAATTTTAGATTAGTTTATTTCTTTTATCATTTTTAGGACTTAGTTGGCTAAGAAAGACATTAAACCTATCGGGTCAGTTCATTCCAAATGACTTGGGTTATTTAGACAACCCCATTTTGGATCTAACCTTCTAGTTGATGATGTGTCACTTACGCCCATCAACAAATGGCACTAGAAGGAGGGTCTACTGACAAGTTGGTCTTGTAGGAGCCTTTATTTTGAATGTATTTAATTCCCCATGGCTCACCAAATCAGTGTGTTGGAACATGCTTTCCACTTCTCATTACCTGATATTCCCAACAAGACAATATCTCGCTTGTCCAAACTCACCTTTGATGGTGGGGGGGATGTATCTACTAAAGACCATATTAACAAGTTTTGGTGTAAATGCATCAAGCATGATATTTCCGATTTGAAGGTTTTATGCAGACTATTTTCTTTTACTTTTAGGGGTTGGATTAAACATTGATTTGAGTCTTTTCCAGCATATCACATTTTTTATTCGTTTCAATTTGTATAAGAATTTTTAGATGCTTTTGAAAACTATGATTACAATCAATTATGTGAAGAATTTCAGACTTTGCTAATCAATGAAAATTCATCTCCAGAAGGCTTTTCAACAAGAATCCATCATGTTCTCTGTAAATTTAATCTTGATGACATGTCATTTGTACTAAATATCCTCTATGATGCTTGCATCCCTTTCATCCAATCATATTCAATCGCGAATGATGAATCTATTACAAACCCTACCACTCAATTGTGAGAATACTTTTGTTCGGAGGATGAGAGGAATCCATCCGAAAATTATGAACAAGAAAGGGAGGTAGAATCTATTGAAAAGGTTCTTACTGACAATCAAATTGGTTTTTCCTCAGAATCATTGTATTTTTAGTCCTCGACCATCGTGGAAGAATATTCGATGTTGGGTCAAGGTGAATGTCCTCATTCTTCTAACTCTTTCTCTGATCAGTACTTAAATTCAGTTATTGAAGAACACTTAGGTGAAGAAAATCATCTTAAGCATTCTAACATTCCTATGAAGCTGATTAGAGATGTAAATCTGCAATTTGAAGAAAGAACCTTAAACCTTCATCCACAAATCATACCTTATCCACATGAAAGATTAGATGTTTGTCATGAAATTTTTGAATTACCTATCATACAAGAGGCAAATTTAGACGATCATATTATGTTGAAGGATTTATCACCAAAACATAGTGAAATTTTTAAGGAAAGTGAAGAGGAATGTCTTGAGAATACCATTGTTAAATATCATAGCTGAGGAGATTCTTTTCATGTGCTCATTTATGATTCCTTTTACTCTTTATATCCTGATATCTTCTTAGATTCTGGTGGACATGATACTTTACCCACGGTATCTTACTCTTTCCCATCACAAACAAATCTTTTCTATATGCCAAAATTTGGTGAAATTAATTCCAAACATAACATTTATGAAGTCGTATTTGATGCTCTTTCACTTTCATCACTCGCATGGAAAAATGACATGTTGCAAGATGATTTTAAACGGTTTATTTTTTAAAAAGACAATGCACTCATTCCTATGGAGATCAAATATTCTACATTACATATTCGTTCTTTGATTAGTTCGAATTTTAATGTTTATGCTTCACATTTTGAAACGATCAATCTCATCAAAGGAAGTGTTCAAACCAATGATCTAATTGATGTCATGAATCATCTTATGATGTGTTCCCCATTGATATATCCATTTCATCAAATTCATAGTTTGCATCCTAATTTTTATGACAAGATCTTAGAATGGCTTGAAGATTTGTATCTAAAAAATCTTCATAATAAAGATAAAGTTGTGCTTGCTTTGTTTTTACCTAAATATCGAGAAAGTAAGCATGACATGATTCTTTTATATCCTCCATGTGAAGAAATTGATGAACACTTGGAGAATGGTTAGGAGGATGGGGCACTTCGGCCTTGGCTAATGGTTATGTCAGGTCCCCATAATATTTACAAGTTTTCCAAACTTACTTACACTCTTCCATTCCATTATGACCCATATCATGACAAGATTGCAAAATGGTTGGAGAATTCATACATCAAGAAGTTTCTAAAGAATGGTACGATTGTGCTTGATTTGTTTTTAAATGAATATATAGGAGGTAAGCATAACATATTTCTTTTGTATCTGCAAATACTACATTCTTTTGTTCTGATTTTCGACTTTCTATGCCTTCCAGGATTAAAGATGCTCTTGTGGTTGCACTGGAAATACGATTTTACTTAGTGTTTTGATCTATTTAGTAGTTAGAGTAGGTTTAGGAGTAGGTTCCTTTAGTTTCATTTCTCACTGTTTCTCTTTGTAATAATGCAGTTATGAACACAAGTGGGTACACCAAGAGAACCATAATATGACTATTGTCAGAGAAGTCCACTTTGATCCTTTTCTCTATGCTTTTCGTTGAACATTTCTTTTAAAAAATGCAGTATCATCATGATAATTTTAAGTGGAAAGTAAAGAGACAAGTAAATTTGAACTGTCAATTCAACCCTGACCTAAGGTGCCACTAGTATGACTGCACTCATATTAATAAGGCTTTTTTCTATTTTCTTTTTCTCTCTCTTAAAAAACTACTTCACCTGAGAAGTTCAGATCCACCCACTTGTAAATATTTTTAATTTTCGTTTCTGTTTTTTATTTTGGTTCTTTTCATTTTGCTTGATTTTGATTTGTTTTCTAAATAATCATATATGAATCACCATTTCATTTGTTGAAGGGAATCAGAATTCTTATTTATTAGCAACAGTTGGTAACATCTCAAGCTCCTGCGCAGTAAATGCTAAAACTTAGATAAGCGGAAGTAAGTTTCTATTCAAACAATGTTCCTGGTTTCTCATTAAAATCTCAGGAAGATGCGATTATCCTTAACAGAAATCTGGCACCGCCCTTGTTTTAATGAGAACAACTCAGTATGATTCCCATCCTAGAGATGATTTCTTAACAGAAATCAAACTGTCCAAATCATGATGAAAGTCATCAAAACAGAAAAATAATTTGTAAATGATCAAACTTTCCATTACCAAACTATGAGATTTTTAGTATCACTCTGCTCTCTTAAATACCATGAAGTTTCTGGAGATCTATAAACAAATTTTAGAGAGTTGGAAGCACTACAATGTGTGGGAAGTGTGTGTAAACCCATTGAGACATTGAACAAGTCTTTTGGTAGAGGGTAAATGCATGCATGATACCAAGGCAACTTTGTCGGGGTATTGAACAGGCCTGCTGGCAGCGAAGCAATGCCAAGTTTAAGAAGATCCTCAGGTATGTATTTTGATTTGATCAAGTATGAACATGTTTTTATCATGAATGGACGAATCTTGGATGAGATAGAGGTACTGGAGTGGGTTAAATGATATTCCTTACGAGGCTATGGATGCCTGTTGGCAGCAGTGGCCCTGTCAACGATATTGAAGTCACATGCATAGACATCGCTATACCTGTGATCGAAATAAGATACCAAATTACATTGTCATACAGAAATGCATCCAACGCTATGATTGTGTTATTTTCTGAGTTATGATTGGAACGATTGATCTGTTGTTAACTGTTTCTAATATTTATTGCATCTGTGCCCCTGACATAAATATTCAGGTGATGCAGAGACAACTGCTTCACCCAGCTTGTCACCATTGTTGGAAGCCAACAATTCTGTCGAATTTTATCACATTTTAAATCATCACAAAGAGATAAAATATTTTTGTAGCTGCCTCCTCCTTGCATTTATAAACATTTCTGCCTTCTGGCTTCAAGGAGATGTATTGGGCTAAACTTATGTTATGAGTGTTTCGTTTAGACTTTTGTTTTTTTTGTTTAAGTTTCATGACTGCAAGCATGAAATTTAAACAAAAAATTGGATTGGGTAATCATTCTGTAGTATGTGTTCTTTCTTCTATTCTTTTACCTAAGAGATTACACTTTAAGGGAACCTATATGTTACTAAATTGAGGTTTTATAAGATCATTGATTAATTGATTGTCACATTTTTATGTATTATGGTATTATCCATGGTTGATTGTATGGTTTTATCATTTATCCATAATTGCGCTACAACATTGGGTTAGAAATTGATACATGCTCTTTGTTATATCAGTCATATCAGTGTCATGTCACTTGGTACAGGTCTGATGTACCCACGAATATACCTCATCCTGTTGTCATGTACATTTAATGACCCTCATTCATTGTTTGAATTGGCATTTGATAATGGTTAAGGGTTTGATCTTCATTATGTGTAACGGCTCATAGATTTGCGTGTCCTCTGGTTTTCTATCTTTCCAAACTCAAGTTATCAAATGTGACAGTCTCCCATTTTCGTAGGTATCGAGCTGTTTTGGTTTTCACAGACCTCTCCTTGCTACTTGTTTATTGGAAGTCAAGACCTCCCTTTCATATTGTCTACTGTGTCTATTTGACAGTAACCATGGCCCCTTTGGTTTGAATCGAACCTAATGATTGTCAGGCCCTTCTTTCCCACAACGATGCCATAGATGATTTGCAGGCTCACAGTTGGGATATCTTTATCTGGAAATTCGAAGGTTATAACCTAGAAGTTGCACAGGCCTTTGCTCAAACATTTGATGGGTTTAGAGCCAAAGTTGAGGATGTGAAATTGTAGGTCACATAGGACTCTATAACCCAGGCAACATGACTCTCACAGGAAGGTGAAAAGTGGTTCAAAAATGTTATACTGGAAGATGTCCCATGGAGGAATTTCATGGTCTCTCGCAAATCTACCTGCTTCCATAAAGGTATTCCTATTACCCTCTTGAAACCTTGATGGCACGACTTAATTCTGATTCTGAAACAATTTATAACATGCAAGGGCAGGTATGGTTTAGTATTTTTATACCACATCCGACTGCTAATGTTGTTCCTATGGTTTAAACTAAACATGCCCTTCTATTTGTTGATGAGCCTGTATAAAATGTCAAAACGCTATAAGAAACAGATCTTGAACCTTCTGTCAAGTCTCTTTCACCACACAATTATAAGAATTTTGTTTGTATCGCACTTATCTCAAATTGGGGACACTTGGGAAAGCTTCCTAAGTCAGAACGATTTTGTCCAACCCGAGAGCACAGTAAACCACCTTTAAATGCAAACCCCAATTCTGATAATCCTGTTACCGAAAGTTAGGGTTTCTATTCATATAATGACTGTGAGCTTAATGAACCTATTTCTGTTCCTATGCAAACCCCCTCTGGGTAAAAAACCACAATGTATTTTTTCACCCAGAAAATATTTGGAATAGGTAGTGGACTTGTTGAAAGAAAGGATTTCTCCTACCCCTGTTATTGAGCCGAATCAGGGCTTTAGTGACAAACCCACTGTCCAGAAAAATCATAAGAGAAAGAAATAGGAAAACTCAAATTTGAATTTTATAAATAATAGATCTGGTCAATTAATATCTAGAAGTCTAAGGAATCAAAAACATGATCATTTGAGATCAAAATCAATGATCACTGTTCAGATGATGATATCAATGATTTCCTTGCTTGGGAAGATCCGGATAACTAATGTCTCAAGAACGAAACTGTTGGTCAAGTTGAGCAGTATAACTTTGTCTCTAGACTACCTCCATTTCTGAAAGGCCAAGAGGGCTTTGTTGGCATTAGCCATTACTTGAAACAAGCCATAGAAAGAGCCGAAGCATCCATTGCTGAATATGCTTAACCTCGGCATGCTATACATCCGATACATTGTGACAATTGCTTGGACTAGGTAGAACACTATTATAGGGACATAAAAATTTTACAGGCACAAGTAAAACATCTAGCTTCTAGCAATTCTCTACTTGAACGAGAAAACCAAGAGTTGAAAGCATGCGTAGAACAGGCAAATAAAATACCCGAAAGGTCCAGTAATATAATTATAAAAAATGAAACCAACTTCAATGCCATCATTAATTCATAACTGTCCAACCCTTCACTGTCTAATTTCTGAATGGAAAATAATAATTATGGTGCTATTCACAAGGATAAGACATCTTGGATTATGCGTTGTGTAGTTTTCTAGTTTCCTGTTTGTTTTATAAAACTTTGTCATTACGTAATAAATTTTGATAAATAAATTCCTACATGAATGGTTTCTTGTTGTGCTATTTTTGTAAAGATATATATTTTTTGGGAATTACACTCTATCTTGCATGATAGGAGTTTGCTAATCCAAAACTAGTTTAAATAATGATCACTGTTAGTAGTGAAGACATCTTTTGCTGGGATAGATTATGGTCATGTGATTTTGAGAACTGATATGGAGAAGCTATTCACCATCGACTTTAGACCTGTGTGATGCTTATTCCATTTTTGTTCCTTTTATTGTCTCGACCTTATGAAATATTATTATGTTTGATGCAACTTTACCTTTTTCATCATTTGGTGTTTCATATTATTAAGTATTTAAATGTTGTCTATAATTTGTTATTCCATTTTATATCTATGATTAATCTTTCATTTGATTATTATTGATTTATTCTGGATATTAAATGATGGATAATATTAATACTTTGAATTGAGTTTCCTTTTGTTCTAAGTGTTGATTATCATAAGATCATAGGATCTTTACATTTATCATTCTGTTGTTATATTCTTGTTCCAACACATCTTTGAATTTATTTTGGGAGTATTAGCATTGTTCTGTCATAGGTTTCCCTCACACATAGGATAATTAGGAGCTCGAATTACACAAGAAGATAAACTCAGTTTAATCGATTAGTTACAGGTTAGTTTGTTGGTTATTTAGTTAGATTATTTATTAATAAAATAACGACAACATGAATTAGCTTTGATTGTTTATGTATTCTTATTTCAATTATATTTGCTTATCATTCATTAGTTTTAGATTTTCAGACATTTAAAAGAAAACAAAAAAAATGTATGTGCTTTCTTTATCTCTTTATAAACACTTTTAAGAATATCCATTTCGTAAGATTTCCAGTAAACCTTGCAATGTTGTATATAGACTATTTATAATCATTTGTATATATTCGTATTTCTATTTGAACACTTGTAATTAATACATAAGTTGTTAGAATCATAATTTTAGATTAGTTTATTTTTTTTAATCATTTTTAGGACTTAGTTGGCTAACAGAGTCATTAAACCCATTGAGTCAGTTCATTCCAAATGGCTTGGGTTATTTAGACAACCTCAGTCCAGATCTGACCTTCCAGCTAACGGTGTGTCACTTACGCCCATCAACACCTTAAAAATAAAAAATGGTGTTGTTGTTAGCACTACTTTTCAATTCGGTGGTTCATTTTAAGGTTTTTGTCAACAATATTACAATGTTGTTAAGGCCATCATTACAAGAAGTGTTAACTTTAACCTCCGAAAAAAGGTGCTACCAGTAGCACCACTTTTCATAATGGGGTTGATTTTGGTGTTTTTAACCCAAAAAGATGGGTTTTTGGGGCGAGAGTTCTAATTTTTATAACATATTTCTCATCAAGTTGGTAATAGTGTTGAGGATGAATATTTCTTGCAAGATGCACTTGAGAAACAAGCTCTATGTCATTTGCATGAGTGACATGGATATCATGGTGTAGATGTCTTATGGATTTCCTAGATCTAGACTTACACACATAGATTCATGATCATCTTAGAGAGTGGAGAAGATTTGCATACCTTTCTTGAGGTTGTCCTTCGTATTTCTCGGCTATTGCAATTTTGAAGCACCAGATCCAAGCTCCACAACCTGCTTCTTGTATACAAAAGACAAACACAACCTTATATTCTTCTCTACAAAGTATTAGACTAAGATCTATAAAGGAATAAATCAGATCTATCATTCATTCAATGAACACACATGATATGAGGGGAAAACCAAATTATTTATTAATAAATCATGGAGAATACATACCAAATCATACCTCAACTTGATAAAGATACATATTCCTTTAGCCTCCTGTTGACGGGCGAAAATGACCGTCCGTCAACTGGGAGAGTGGAACCGGTCCGGGGTTGTCTAAATAACCCAAGCCATTTGGTATGGACCACCCTGACGAGTTTAACGGCTC